>NKCJ01000146.1:0-79783 GCA_003947015.1 Fusarium sp. AF-6
CATCATTATAGCCTATAATAATGAATTATGACCAAATATTAACTATTCCGTGGGTGGTAAATTCTCCCGGGCTCGGTGCCGTGATGGCTTGTTCCGATCGGAACTTCCGCTCATCCCACCCCTTGAGAACGCTGCCTTCCGTCATTTGCAAGTACACAGCTGAAGCGACATCTTGGGAGCGACTCGACAAAAATTGAGAGGAATTGTAAAAACCGGACGTCTGGCCTTGAACTGTTGCCCTTAATGTTGGAGGACTATGTCCGGCCACCTATCCCGGGCCTCCGGAAGAAACACATCGTGACCGGCTAAACCCAAGTCATGGGTGGCAGTCAGGCCTGCATAGCCGGCATTAGTAGCAACGACGTAAATGACGGCCCAGATACCGGGTGGGGCATGGATGTATCACAGATGGATGTTAACCGAACCGCAAGACGTGAAATGTCAACTGTGTCTCCCATATTACGCCTGTAGGAATACTGCCATTAAAATGTGTATTCTGCCCATCCTTCCTGACATAAGGCTAAGTCTACCGCCTAAGTGCTAATCCTGCCTACATGAAGACCACCGGTAATTGCAATGTCTGCACCAGTGGTGTAACTCGCGGCGTCGCTGAGTAGGTAGATCACAGCTCCGGTGAGATCATCCCGCTTACCCATGCGTTGCAAGGGCGGCTTCTTCTCCAAAACCTCGGCCATAGAAGGCTTCGCCTGTCGCACTTCCTGTGTCATTTCTGTGTCGATGAAACCGGGAGAGATGGTGTTGACACGGATTCGACTTGGAGCCAGCTCGACGGCCAGAGACTCCGAAAGTGTCTTCACTGCGCCTTTGGTTGCACCGCACGTCGACATGTGGTGGAATGGAAGAACAGTGTGGGCGGTGATAGAGGAAACGAGGACGAGGCTTCCGCCACTGCCTTGTTTCTTTATCTGCTCAGCTGCAAGTTGTGCTGTGAAGTATGTTCCGATGACCTACAAGTCGAATCAGTCTGGAGTTGCTGCTAATGAACCTGCTAAGATGAAACAAACATTGACATCGTAGATCCTTCGAGCCTCTGACCAGCTGGTTTCCTCAAATGGCTTCTCCAAAGCCAGGCCGGCACAGGTCACACACCCATGAAGGCTCCCCAACTCAGCAATTGACCTTGGGAAGGCACCTTTAAGACCCTCTTCGTCCGTTACATCGACCTGGACATATTGGGCCTTGACACCATACTGCTTTGAAAGGGCGGAAAAGTCCTGGCCTGGCTTATCTTTGATGTCCATGGCCACCACGTTCCCCCCCATCTGGGCAATTGCATCAACTAGAGCGAAACCGATTCCTTGGGAACCTCCCGTCACGATGTAGTTTCGTGACGTTAGATCCAAGGCTCGTCGTACACTTGCAAATGTTGTAGTGGCCATATCTTTTTTCTTGAGCGGGGATGGAGAAATGAAGCTATGTGGTCCAGGAGGTTGAGGAACGATTCATTCTTTATCTAAGCAAATGCGCTTCGAGGATATCGGTATCAATATGAGGCCACCGTGACCCCCATGTATGTACATACCAAGGAAGCTGACTATTCAGCATCAACGAGTCAAAGTCGGAACATCGGAACATTCCTGAATTAAAAGAGCTTCCGAACTTACCGAGACTAGATAGTACCGCTAGCAGGTTTCGGTCGGGAACTGAACGTGATTGAACTTACACGGCCAGGCACATGACCTTGGTCCGGCTGGTACTTTCGAGGACGGGGGTAGATCGGAAGGCTTCGCCGCATCGGCGCATCCGATCATCACAATCGCTGCTGATCAAGCCATTGACCGATAAGTCATTGCTTCCGACAGTCGTTCTTGTCACAAGATGGCATCATACTAAAGGAGAAAGGATGACCCCATGCAAGTGTTCAGGGCCAAAGAATGCATCACCTCCAACGTGCACAACGAAACACATCATCATGGCTGTTACCAAAGGTTGGAGACAACTCGACGTCGCTGTCATCGGAGGTGGCATAGGTGGACAAGCTAGTGCCACTGCTCTCCGAAGGCAGGGTCACAAGGTCACCATTTACGAACAGGCAGACTTCGCTGGTGAAGTCGGTGCCTCGATCTCTTGCGCTGCGAATGGCACTATGTGGCTTGAGGAATGGGGCGTCAACATTGAACTCGGTGACCCTGTCATATTGAAGAAGCTTATTAGCCGTGACTGGAAGACGGGCGAACCCGTCAGCGTCTATGACCTGTCAGATTACAAGGAACGCTGGGGATACGTATGTTCGAACAGCTTGTCAACCCCCGACCTGATGCTAACCTGAGAGCTACCCAGATAGGTCTACTACATGTTTCGTCGTCAGTACATGCATACAATGCTCAAGGATAGTGCCAGTGGCGAAGGAGAGGGCCTTCCTGCCAAACTCGTTGTTAACCACAAGGTAAATGGTCCGGTGCCCAAGCTGATGTGCCCATTGATCTGACTGAGATCTTCTCAGGCTGAAAAGGTCAACCTTGAAACAGGGGAGGTAACCTTCTCCAACGGGAACATGGTCAAACACGACGTCATCATTGGTGCTGACGGTATCGGGTCGACAGTCCGTCAAGAGCTTGGCATCAAGGCAATCCGGAACCCAGCCACTTGCACCTGTCTGCACTCCAACGTGGACACCGAAAAGGCCGTCAAACTCGGGAAAATTCTTCGGGAGGTGTAGTATTCACTTGAGATGTTTGTACTGATCATCTCTATAAAATAAACAACGTAGGGGAAGTGTCATATTAAAGTGACCAATTGCGACCTATAGAGATACAATGAGAGACGAGGAGGTCTCATTTGACCACTATCCACACTATCTTTGTCAGGATAAAATGCCTTCCAAAGCAGCCCTTCATTAAGAGTTTTGTCCGACTACCGTGTTTCCATCCATCATCAGTACAATTCTCGGATCTAAGAACAGTCTCCGGGACTCGGCTCCTCCTCCGAACTCCCATATTCTGTGCTCTCCATCAAGCCGCAGACAAGCCAATGGTGCTGTGCTTTACTGGAAAGGGTGATGATTTGCAACGACCTTGATTTTGCGCCCGCGCCATTGAACCCCGATTACCGACCCCGGATCCAAGGATTGCTAATATCGGGCCTCGGGATTATCCCCGCTCATTGCTCACCTTGGCTCACTTTCCTTGACATTCTCTAAGATCGATCATTGGCTTATGAGCAATAATGGAGCTACTGCAACTGATGTCAATGACATGACAGCTAAAGGTTAAAATGGACTATTAGTTCATCATCGGGTCGTTGTAGCCGGGTATAAATACGGGCTTGTCACCCAGCACATTCGGGTTCAATTTCTTCTGGCAAGCGCTTTTGTTATTGGGCAATAACATCTGGACACCGACACTATGCGAACGACTGGCCTGTCTTCGGCGCTCACCCTGAGCCTCGTAGCCTTTGGGTTGGCGCATAATCCGTCCAAGAAGCAAGCCAACATCATCCTGGTTATGACCGACGACCAGGACCGACGACTGGGCTCGATAGACTACCAGTCTGTGTTGCAACGTGAGGTTAAGGCCAAGGGAACCGAATTCATCAACCATTATGCCACCACCACCAACTGTTGCCCCAGCCGCACGTCGCTCATGCGAGGGCAGATGGTGCATAACACTAACGTCACTCATGTCAATGCCCCCGGCGGAAACTATGACAAGTTTCATCTCAGTGGTCAAGACACTAACTACCTTCCGTTCTGGATGCGGGATGCCGGTTACCGGGTTGAGTGTGAGTATCACCCCCCCACTGAGCCAGCGTTGCAGAACTAATTCTTACGGGGTGTGTTATAGACATTGGGAAGTTTTTGAACGGCTATAGTCAAAAGAACTACAACATCACCCCTAAAGGTTGGGATCGCATAGATGCTCTAGTAAGCTTCACCAAAATTATGACATTAAGCTTCAAGCAGCCTAACTATCAAAGCAAGATTGATCCTTATACATATGTCTTCAACACTCCCGTCATGTCTTTAAACGGTCAGCGGCCCATATACTACGAGGGTTACCATCAGGCAGACGTGATCCGAGCCAAGGCGTACGTTTTCATCAGATACCCCCACGTTTTCATGGAACAGAATAGTCACACATTACAGTCTTGATCGTGTTGAGTACCTCACAACTCAAGATAAACCTTTCCTCCTCGTTCTAGCCCCCTCGGCGCCTCATGTGGAAAACGAAAAGCGGCAAGCCATTCCACTGTCCCGCCATGCCAAGGACTTCAAGGATGTCACTGCCCCCCGAGGGAGGAACTGGAACCCCGCGGACGAGTACCAGAAGAACAAGGGAAGCTGGCTCTCAACTTTGCCACTGATGAACGACTCAGTGCAAGCCTACGCAGACCACAGTTTCCGCCAGCGCATCCGCACCTTACAGGGAGTTGATGAGATGATGAAGGACGCCATCGCTCTCCTTGAAGACAAGGGAGTCATGGACAATACCTATTTCATTTTTACGACCGACAACGGGTACCATATTGGTAATCATCGAATTCCTGCCGGCAAGGCTCTATTCTACGCCGAGGATACCAACATCCCCCTGATGGTCCGAGGACCAGGTGTCCCAGCTGGTGTCACCTCCAAGATTCCCGGCGCTCATGTTGACCTCGCGCCGACGTTTCTCGACATCGCCGGGGTTCCCCAGGACAAATGGCCATAATTTCTCGACGGCCAGAGCCTCTTGCACCAGTGGCAAAATCCAAAGTCATCAACAGGCAAGGAAAGCGGCGGCGGAAATGCCAAGGAGATACTGAACGTGGAGTTCTGGGGTTTATGCATCGTCGAGGCGCCTAACGCTGCCGAGCTTGGCGTCCCGTTCCGGAACAACAGCTACAAGACCCTTCGAATCGTCGGGGATGACAAGGCTTGGCTCTACTCATACTGGTGTACTGGGGAGACGGAGCTGTACAACACGGCCGAGGATCCTTACGAGTTGAACAATCTCGCCATCAACCCTAGCAAAGCTTCTTCTCGGCTGATGGATCGGCTGAACGCGATTTTGCTGGTCACAAAGTCATGCGAGCAAGGAACTTGCCGTCAGCCATGGACACTACTGCAGCCCGGGCACCGAAAAGATGAGTTCTTGTCACTCAAGCAAGCAATGAAACCGAAGTACGACAAGTTCTTTGCCAGCTTCCCCCGAGTCGCCTTCAAGGAGTGTTTGCAAATCCAGGATATCAACAACGAGATGCCATTCTACCCCCCTCTGCCCAAGACTGGCGCTCTGGGAGGAAATTATCGGAACAGCACTGACAACTATGCATCCGAAGGCGAGGGCGGAACCCGCTATATTACCAGCCCCGGCCAGTATGGAGGCTGGAAACGGAGGCACTCCACCTTGAAAGAGATTAATAAGAGCGGTCGTGAGATTACAGATGCCGAGATATATGGCGATGCAGTAACAAGGAAGAGGAGAAGAGACCTTGGAGTTATAGATGAGCCGGAATGGATGCAGTGGATTGGATAGCTAGTGAGCTCAAGATACGAAGGATGTTGGGCAGTTGGTCCACTACGTCTGTTCAGTCTTAGTCATCAATCATATAAGGCAGATACATGGCACTAGATCTATCGATGTGCTAGTGATAAGTTTGATCGTCAAATTGCTCTAAAACTGAAGATATATATATATAAATAAACACTAAACCTGCCTATACCTTGGCCTTGTCTCGAGTGATGTGCAAGTAGTATGCTATTACTTATGGCAAATGGAGATATTAATATGCTATATCCGAGAATAGCCCCTCGTTCTGTTATCAACTATCTTTAAGAATTTACATTTAGACCTCCAGGGTCGTATGTCTCGAGCACCAAACGTATGCAAGGCTGACCTTCCTTCTAATTTCATAAGATGCCACTGCTTTATGTCGCCAAACAATATTCATAACCATCTTGTTCAATATCGATCTTCGACCTGAGTTATCTCGGCTCCAACTATGATAAAGAACAGATTTCCAAAACATAATAGCAGTATCCCAATGCTAACACAATCATGTTCATTATTACTACCTAGGCCCTCTACACTCCGATTAAACTTCACCCTGCCGATGTTTGGCAAACACATCTTTTACATGAAGTTTCATGTCATAACTTGAGTGATTCAGTAAGGCTTGCCTCGGTGGCCATGAGGACAAAGATACTTACAGATTCATTTCATCGATAGTGAGCTTCTCTTCCTCACTCTGCACGGCGTAGACCGTCGTATTCGTGTTGCTCGAGAAGCCTTATGATCCGTCAGTGCATCTCCTCCCGTAAACCTGATATACGGCATGCATCTCACCAATACGCTCGTTGATATTCTCTCTGGCCCGAGCTGATGCTGCCTGAACTCTGGTTCCCCTCGGCTTCCGGACCTCTTCAAACACTTCTAGTGCCTTACGAATATTGCCGTTGAAGTTGTCTTTGCCGAATACGAGACCCAGAGCGGCGGCATCTTCAATGGCCTGGCACGCGCCTTGACTTTGATCGGGCATCATCTGGAAAACTAGTTAGCATGATGTCGCTTGGCCGCCACAGGACATGGAATTGATACTGGATGAGCTGCGTCTCCCAAAATGCAAGCCAAGCCTTTTTGCCACAGCGGGTAGGGCTCATGGATCCACAGCCGCCATGGGCGTACTTTGTAGCTGATTTCCAGGTGCTTGAAGACCTGGCGATCGAGGTCAGGATACGGTGCCAGCAGCTCCTCGACAGTCGCCGCCTGGTCCCAGCTCTGGTGTGCCAAATCACTAGCTTCCCGTGGGAAGAAGCAGTAGTAGGACAACAGGCGACCACCGTTACAAGGAGACAGGACAATCTTGTAGTGCGTGTTGTAGCCACCCCAGTACTCAATAGCGCTGTTTTTGGACTAGTCAACCAGGCCGGGATTTAGAGGGAACAGAAACCTAGGAGACGCGGGGTCCCCGCATGTTTCTCAGTATTAGCGATGTCAATTGCACACACCTACGGATGTCGGGCGGAGAGCAAGGTTATTGGATCGATTTATCGATCTAGCCCTTAAGTATTCCGGGGCCCTCAGATAATATTGAAAGGCCTACTTCTATCTAAGGTCCAACATGTGTAAGTAAATCACCGTCCATTTCTGAATGTCAGAGATGTGGTCTTCTGGCCTAGTTACCCCATTGAGAACCGGGCTTCAACTATAATTAAGAATGCAATTTCAACACAGTATAGCATTACATCCCAATTCTCACATAGTGGCCTCTTCTTAGTCTCTCTACTGCCTGCATTAGAAGACTTATACCTAGCTACATTATGAAGGAGTGAGTTACCCTATCAGGTTGAAGCTTTGGGTTGTGGATGAGGGGTACGGCGAGGAATGACGGGCGAGGCAGTTCCTTAGAAATCCTATAATTGTTATATAGCTGTAGCTATATCTGTGCTGGCGCTATACTGGGTAATACTACCAATGAAACATCTCTAGAGAGTATTCCAAAAATTTCCTCCATAACCTTGTATCGCGTCGAGATCCATTGTTATATCTCCATCTTGAAATCCCATTTGCAGCTCATGAAGGATCTCAGTCCACTCTGAGTGGAGAGTCTCATCCAGCAAATCCCCCACGGGAACCTGCATAGGAAAATGGTCGTGAGTGTTGAACTGATCCATAGAGTTAGACTCCATGGTATCAGGACGACCGTCATTAAGAGGGTCCTCGTATCGTGTCATGGAATTTGAAAAAGAGACAGGCATATCATCATCTCGTATCGGCTCGGGCGCGTCATCCCCCCCAGCTTCACGTCGAGAGTTTGACCCTGCACGGGTCTGCTGCGCACGATCCATAAGTCGTCGAATCGGCTTCCACAGCATCCCCCTAGTAGCACCCGCCTTTTCAGTAGACCACCGCTCCCACACCCTATCCACCACGACCCAGGCGCGATGTGCCAGTTCGTCGGCTGGCCATACACATAAATGGGCTAACACAAAGACGACGGCATGCCACTGGAAGTGAGTCAGAAACAACCATCTCCACCGCGCAGCTCTGTGTCCCGTCTCCAACAAGTCTGACAGCTCTAACACCTCTACCGACTTTTCAAACGCCAGGCTTCGCATATTAACTGGTGTTGATGTTGGTGTCGTAGCAGTGTCGTCGCTATTGCTATGAGGTTGCAGAGGATTGCTGACAGCTAGCCACATCTTTGCCAGCATCAGCTTCGCCCATGTTGCGGAGACCCAGTCAAACGATTTCGTGATATCACACCGATGAATATACCTCTCATAAAAGTGCTTCTCAACTGTTTCAACCATACGACGTTTCTGACCAACCGATAATTCCGACTTATGACTCCCCACAGGAGCAGGATAGTTGAGTCTACGGATTGCCACGGCAACCTCGAACCTCAGAAGACAGAAAATCATGTCTGAGCCTGCGACATGTTCCGGCGGCGGCACGGTATCGCTGGGAGAAATGTCCTCGTCGTTGATGCTAAGCGGAAACTTGGTATCGTAATTCTGGTCGTAGATTGACGGGTCGCAGCCATGATCCTCGGACGCACGAAGGTCAAGCACGCAAATATGCCACCAAACGCGACGCCTCATTTCGGTTTCGTAGGGAGACAATTGGAAATTTGTTCCGTCGCGGTGCAGCCCCATCGCCTGTGCGTTTCGGATCACCACACCAAGCAGACTAGACACGAAACGAGAGCTATCGTGGCGGCGGACGCAAAGCAGGAAGAGGACCAGAGATGTGAGGACTGTGAGGTTTTGGGAATCCAGAAACCGTGCCCTGACGAGGGACTGCTCTACCGCGTAACGGTACCGTGGGAGCATGACACGACGCTCCTCTCCAAACATTCTTTGGCACTCGTCGTCATCGAGACTTGTCAGTGCAGCATAAGAGATAGAGAACAAGACCAATCCGGTGTGTCGGTCCAGCGGACCGTCTAGAAGGGGCAGTGCCTCAGTGACGGTTGTGCGCAGCGTGGGACAGTGGAAGATGCGAGCGACAGGGTCGACATTTTGCTGGAACACGTCAAACATGGTGAGGAGATCCGAAGGGCTGGGATACAGAGAATGCAGGGCTGTCGAGTCGGCAGTCGGACTGAAGATGAAGAGGCCACGGCTACTTTGGGAGAAATGAGAAGATGGAGTGTCACCTTCTTGATCGTCATCATTCTCTTGCTCCGAGGCCGAGGAGCCGTCCAGGATGTCGCGCATTTCCTCAATCTATTCCCGTTAGGTACTGTATCATGAGAATTGACAAGACTTACCTCTCTAGACATATTTGCCCAGAAATTATTACTAATGTATCTGCTCCGGTCATGGTCGAGCACTAAACGCCCGGATTCCTCCCTCTCGATCGTCACCTCGTTATTCTCGTGACTGCGCCTTAGCCTTTCCTCGGATCGGTCATTTTCAACAGAAACTGGGCTTTGAGTTGCCTCGGGCATCTCACTGGATTGAAGCCGTCGCTCCAGCCTCCGAAGTGACTTCAACAGCTCCTCATCTCGACTCCTCTTCTGCCTTGTGGGAGTCCGCCTCGACTTGGGAAAGACACACCCACTACCGCTTCTGGTGCAGTTGGAGCAGGGATGACGGCGGTCACATTTCACCTTTCGGCGGCAGCACTCAGTGCAGCTCCGGCGATGTATCTGTGGAGGGGGATGAACCTGAGAGGCGTCGACTGGAGGCCGTGGCAGGATCGGTGTGAAGGTTATGTCGCCCATGGCTAAGAGTATCTTATCTTGTTGTCTGCGGGAGATACGATTTAATCTCTTCTTTTCACCCACTTCTCGCTTGTTAGAGCATCACTGTGTTCTCCCCCCTGACCTACTACTCAGAAATTTGTAATCCTAAGACGCCAAGGATTTAAGTCTGAGCAGCACGTGATGTCCCACATCAGCATGCCGCTAGTTTTAGTCACATGAACCAACCAATGATAAGGTCACTATTGAACTGATGTGGTCAACACCGTATTCACTCTTGACATCTAGGTACAGTATCGATTCAATATGTTGGGTAGTCTCGATGGGTTCGAATATCCTCGCTAAGGTCTCTTCTGCGTGACTCAATTGGCCATCTTGCACAGAAACCCAATGAAACACTACCAAATGTTGAGTGGATGCTGCGCCAGCAATATCTACTTGAATGCTCTTCCTTTTAAGATAGGACTCAAATGGCCGGTTCTTAGTCCTTACGCAACCACCGGCGATACACTAATACTATCGGCGGATAGCGATCCATCTGTAACCACCAATGCTACCGCTCCATCCACATACTCCTCATCCACCGTCTCCAACTCAATCCCACCAATATTGCCCCTAATCTTGTTACCCTGCACCGTCAACCGGACATCATACTTGACATCATACTTCCAGTCAAATGGCTGACTCGTCAACTCTTTCCTCTTTTCGTCCTTGGCCTTAACCAACAGGGCCTTCTTGTCTTTGGTCAACATGAGAGAGTAGTATCTATTCAGCCCCTGCACTCTCGCTGCCACACCCATCGGCCCTCCAAAATTGACGACAAAGTTTTTTACATTCACCTCGTAATCGACCCAGTCTCTCGTTCCTTGGGCCAAAATACCCTCTCCTCTGTCCTGGGCGATGAAGAACGAGGGGCCCATGTCCGTGTGCATCTTGTCGATAGAGTTGACCCAGGCGCGGCGCCAGAAGCTCTGTGACTTGTTGTTGGTTGGTCGAGTGAAGGATACGCGAGGTGCACCGTCCCATCGCAGACTATGGAGGAAAACGGCACCTTCAAGGGCTGAGCCCTTAGTGCTGATGGCGAGACCAATCTGTTGGATCGGCTGGTTTTGCAAGGTGTTTGGGACTATCCACTCGAGGACGCCCTGTTGTCCCGGTGCTAGTGTAACAGGACTGCTGTCTACAGTCATCAGTTCATCGTCTTGATTATATGCCTTGAGCCTTAGACACACGATCGAGCTTGTAGTGTTGCTCTCAGCTGCGTGTAGTTCAGCTTTGAGCTGTTGGCCAGGGTAGACCAGTGGCGAGGCCATGATGTCGTAGTTTCGGTCAACTTGGACAACGTCTAATGGCGTAAAGGTCTGCGTCAGGACTTCCACGGGGTCGCTCGTCAGGCCCTTGACGTGAATTCCGAGACTATCGATTCCACGGTCTTGGCCCTGCCGTACGCGGATCAGGTGAGGGTGTGTTGTCGCCTGGAACCCCTGAACACTTCCGGGGAGTGTGAAGTGGAACTGGGCACCATCTTTGGGCGGTTGGATACCTGCCTCCCCTACCAGTCGACTTCCGAGGTTGGCAATATCGTATGTTATGCGAGCGGCATTGTTGATAGAGTAGCCGCCATCTGCACTCGATATGATGGCTTGATCCGCAAGAGGACCCAGCCAGTCGGGACCACCTTCAAAGGCTGCCAGACCGTGCATCAATGCCACTAAACAGCCGACGTTTCCAGAGTTGCAGTCTGTATCCCAGCCGCAGGTGTTGATGATATGCATTGCCTTGTGAAAACTCTGACCTCCGTATAGAAGAGACATGATCATGATGGCGTGGTTGGGAATAACGTGGCAGATACCGAGGTACTTGTCATACCCGTAGTTATCCTCAATCTTCTGCCGCGTCTTTCTCCAGTCATTTTCCTCTTTCGCCCAGCGTCGAACATCAGCAATCATGTTCGAGATGAGGGACTCTGAGGGAATAACTTTGAGGCCAACGTCAAGAAGATGGTCGACATCCTTGGATACAAAGGCCTCTGCCTCCATAGCAGCCCATAGCTTTGCAGCGTATACAGCCTCTCCATCATGGCTCACACGAGCAGCCGACTCTGCGAGTTTCGCCGCCAAATCGGGATTCCCTGGCGAGACCATGGCCCATCCGTCGATAAAGATCTGGGCCCCGATCTGCTCCGCCATAGTTCGGCCGTTGGTATCTGCAGATCCACTCTTAGGTGCCGAAACCCCATTTTTGAGATTAAGGAAGGCAGTGTGCTCGGTCGAGATACCATTGCCCCCCCACCAAAAGATGCTCTTCTTCTCGATAACCTGATTCAACCACGTCTTGCCCACCTCCTCAGATAAGAGGTCTGCGCGTACACCATGTTCCTCCAGGGCACGCACAAAGGCAAAAGTCCCCGATACATCGTCGTCGATGACAACCAAGGGAACTCCCAACTTGTCGTGCACGTAATAGTGGATGTCGCCGAGACGGTCCTGGATCTGCTGGTACGTCCAGTTTTCGAAGGGTCTGCCGAGGTAGACGCCTACCAGCTTGCCGAGGACGCCTGCGTAAACGCGGCGCAGGTAGTCTTCAGGAAGGGGTGACATGATGATGGGCAAGGTTGGCAGGCGTTCCTCGGTTTCTAAGGAAGGGCTTCATTGGTCTCCATGTTATAGGTAGTCAAGGGTCAGGGCATTGACCGCTCCGCTTGGGCATTGACAAAACCTGCTGGGCGTTTCTGTCCAATGAGATGTCTCCATCCCTCGGGAAACTCGGGGTTCACGACTCAGCGAGGACCGAGGCCTGTTATAGGTTCCTGTAGAGAGAGAGTGGGGGTAGGGTTTATTCCCCCACTGTTCTCCAGGTCCTTCAAACAGTGGGGTAAGCCTTGCGTCTTTAAGCTTAGCTTGACGCTTAACAATACGCAGTGCAACCAAGTGCTGACTTGAGGCCGACAGGGAGGGCAGCACAAATCAACCTTGTCCAGCGTTGACTTCCCCAGTTTGCTACCAGGATCAGCTATCTCCAGACTCACGAGTCATGCAGGTCTCGCGACTTGGCCATAAGTAGACGGGGCCCCGCATCAATCTTTCGTTTACTCCAGATTCTCATACGGGTTCTTAACTATTTATTGCTGCACTCGTGTATCTGAACATCTCCAACTCTGCGTGAACCTACGACAAAATGGCTACTCGCAAGATTGGACGATTTGTTCCACGCGACAAGAAATGGCTCGTAGGATGCCTGATCGCCATATCTGTCGTCGACTCTGTGGTAAGTTTGTTCCCCCCCTTACCTATCCATACAGAGACTCTAACAAAAACACTCTCTAGCTAGTCGGCTTTGACTCCTCCCTCATGGGCAGCCTCAACGTCATGCCCACCTACAGCAGCTACTTCACCCTCACCACCACCACAAAGTCCCTCAACACTGCCATCTCCTACGTCGGCGGTGCGGCCATGGCCCCCTTCGCCGGCCTTCTTGTCGACTGGCGCGGTCGCAAGGAGGCCATCTACTTGTCTGCCCTTCTAACCCTCATCGGCGGTGTTATCCAAGGGTCCTCGCAGAACATTGCCATGTTTATTGCTGGGCGGTGCATCGTTGGTGCTGGCATGGGATTGGCTCAGACAGCAGCCCCGACGCTGGTGGCCGAGACTACGCCTGTAGAGTATCGTGGCTTCGCTCTGGGAATGTACTACGCTTGCTGGGGAGTGGGAACTTTAATTGCTGCTGGAGTGTGCTACGGAGTGAGTTAAGCCCGTAAGGAGCAAGCTCGTTCACTTACTGATCTTTTCTAGACTCAGGATATCCCTTCCACGTTTGCCTGGCGCATCCCCAGTCTACTCCAAGCCGCCCCCAGTATCGCCTGCTTCATCATGCTCCAGTTCGTTCCCGAGTCCCCCCGCTGGCTCATCAGTCAAGACCGCCACGAAGAAGCCCTCGAGCTCATCAACATCCTTAACGGCGGCTCTCCCGAAGATGTCCAAATCCAGTACCGCGAAATCGCCGATACGATTGCCTTTGAGAAAGATCATAACTTGTCTGTTACACAAGCACTAGCCAAGAAGCCCAACCTCAAGCGTCTTCTCATCACGGTGACCTTCTCCGCCATTGTCATGCTCCCCGGAACAAATATCATCACCTTTTACTTTGGTGATATGCTTACGGGTGCTGGAATCGATAGCCCCGCGACTCAGCTCCAGATCAACGTCATTCTCGCTTCATGGACGCTCGTCATCGCAGTCATTTCGTCCTGGTATGCTGACTGGCTTGGCAGAAGATGGCTTTGCTCCATCAGTCTTGCTCTGCAGACGGCCTTTCTCCTCATTTTTGGTGGGCTGACAAAGCTGTACGGGAACTCTACCAACACGTCAGGCATCTACGGCACTATTGCAGTAATCTTCCTGTACAATGCTGTGTACGCCTGGGGCATCACGCCACTCACTGTGCTCTACCCGCCTGAGGTTCTTTCGTTCGAGATCAGAGGCGTAGGAATGGGTATCTACACGTTTACTACCAAGAGCTGCGGTCTTCTTGCAGCCATGGCCATTCCGTTTGGCCTTCAGGCCATCGGGTGGAAGTTCTATATGGTCAACGGTTGCTTTAATGTGCTGATGATGCTGTTTGTTATTACCATGTGGGTTGAGACTCGAGGTCTTACGCTTGAGGAGGTTGACGACTTGTTTGACAAGGAGAAGAGGGCAAGAGTGGCGGAACAGGTCCGGGATGAGATCAAGATTGATATCGTCCATAGCAAGACGGTAAAGGCTGAATGCTAAGGGGCTGATATGTATTTTTATATGGTTAAAGGACGAACAAGGACTATTAATGCCTAACAGTGATGCTTCGGGGCCAGAGTCAGCACCTATCTTCAGGTTTTGTAAATGCACCCCGGTGATTCTTTTCCTTCTTCACACGTTGTTTATCTTTCTAATCGCAGATTTGGAGATCTCTACAGGGTAGTCGCGGCAGTGTTTCTTGAGTTCTCCACCAGCCACGGTTGAAGATCGCGCCCCTTTATTGACTCCTCCCCACTCATTAGTTGCAAAAGATTTATCAGAGGCCTTGCCCAGGCCTGCCCTTGAGAGGTTTGTATGTATATTTGATGCTATCAGTATCCTATGTTATATTGTTAGAAATAAAACTATTATAATAAAACTCAAGATACTCTTCCAGCTGCCCATCACCCGCCTTGAGCCTGCTGCAGAAACCTGTGTTTGGGAGGGTTGAACACTTGAAGAGGTTATTGGATTGTCTAC
Source organism: Fusarium sp. AF-6 (assembly GCA_003947015.1). NCBI lineage: Eukaryota > Fungi > Ascomycota > Sordariomycetes > Hypocreales > Nectriaceae > Fusarium > Fusarium sp. AF-6. The sequence goes on from NKCJ01000146.1 coordinate 14,901, forward strand.
GTCTTGGAAAATAGATGTCGAGCTAGATAGCGCAATAATTTCAAGTGTGGCAGGTGTCCAGGGAAGAGATAGTTCATCAAGTTCAGAGGGTGTTGGCGTGGTAAACGTTGTGGCACCCAATGACGTTGTAACGGCTCAATCTTCAACAGCTCTGCTCTCCTGGTAAACATCTCGATTCGCTTCCAAGCCACTTGCAGTGGACAGAACGACTTTTCGAGTGTGAGTGCCGAAGGTGATCACAAAGTGTGGCTGTGTTTTCTGTGTGTGCACCCGCACTGAAGTCTCGGAGCCGATAGCATCCGGGGGCGCCGTTTTGAGACCACTCGAGGGGAGCGTATTGACCAAGGCTGAAAAGGGTTCAAAGAGAGCTGTTGAGCTTGGAAACTTGCTCTCGTTGATGCCGGTGACGCTCGTATTGGTATGTGGCGACGATGCCGGAGAAGATGGAGGTTGATTGAGTGAGACAGCGGAAGTGGTTTGTTGGCTTGCCTTGACGAATTTTCCGTGCTCGTCTAATGTCAAGGTGACTCTTGGAGCTTGAGTAACGACCTGAGATGGTGGTAGTGTGGTTGTGATGGTGCAAGGATTCCATTCTGAGGGGGAATTTGGTGGCATCCCTGCATCAGCGAACGGGACAGAGACACCCGCCAACAGGGACAGCAATACAGTTTTGTTCATTTGGAATGTTGAAGGCGGTGAAAATTGAATTGTGTGAAAACAGGGGCTTTCACAGTAATAACAGGACTCGGATGCTGATTTTGCTCGACCTGGTCAGATAACAGATCACCAGTACCAACAAATGCTTTATATTTACTGTTGCCCCTTTTAATTTCCTACTACCGCCGTTTGATCCAAAAAGAAAAAAAAATCTTCTCGTCACAGCCAAGACTACAAGATGGTCAAGTTGTGCGATTTTCCCACTTCGGTATCATAACCCGTCCGGACTCCGTAGAGGGCCCGAAGCTCAGCTTGGCGAGTTCATAATTCAGCTGGCAAACACTGAGCTTTCGTATTACCGAAACAGTGGGTAAGCGGTGTTCTAGACGCTCCGTGAGAAGAAATCTGCCAACGGCTGCGGCACCGCAGTCAGGCCACCGTTTGAGGCGTCCCGGTTCAGCTCGGGTTGTTCCGTACGATGTCATAGATTAGCTAGGTAGACACGCCCGTTAGCAGGACCACCGGAACATCCGGTGTCGTGTGTAGCCCATGCCACGTGGATGATGAGGTTTGCCCCGCTTCCAGAAACGAGCATGTTCGTAGTTATGCTGAATCGAGATGATGGGGCAGTTTTCCTTGTTTAGCTTCCCCCTGTCCCTGATCCAGGAACGTTCGTGGGTCTTTCCCAGTAGACTGGAGCTGTCTATTGAGTCATGGAGAGACAAAGCCACGCCCCTAACCTCGGTACCGAGTTTTGACAGCTTCGACTAGGTCAACTTTGGTCTGGTCGAGACGCCACGATCCACATCGAGATCGTTGGAGGCGGCGTGTCTGAGATCCACTAGCTGCAAGAGACGGACCCGAGTTCCTAAGCGAGGATAACTGCTGTATCAACAGCAAGCCTTGGAGTTTCAATGGCAGCACCGTTTACTACAACCACTGCTCTGTCTGACATCAGCTGCGTCTCTGACACAAGCTGCGGCCAAAATGAGGTTTGCGACCAAGGTACAGGACAATGCATCGTGTCCAGACCTGATCAGTCCTGCAGTAACGCGGGATTGAACTATGCAATGCACGACGATCTTTATCATCGGTTATCCCGACTTTAACTATAATAAAGAACACATTTCTAACACATCATAGCATTATATCCCAATGCTAACATAGTGGCCTTTTTTTTAAGCTTTTCGGCCACCTATAGCCCGCAGGAGTCAAAGACTTATAGACTGCCTATCTATATAGGTATTTAATTGCTAGTCCGTACCAGAAATAAGAGAGAATTGCTATTTCCCACCTTACTAACTGCAATCCCTAAACAACACGTCTTTTAACACGATGCGAAGAACTATAATCAATCAAGCAATAGCGGTCAGCCCGTCGTACGACAAAATCGCCGCAAAACGGTATAGGAACCGACATCGTCTCCCTCGGCAATGCACGACAACCCTTATTACAACAGTGATATTCTGGACTATGCCAGCTTTGACGTCACCCATTTTCATGGCGCCACACCTCTATTTGAGGGTATAACAGATCGCGTGAGCATTGCAACAGGCCGGAATCCTTATTATCCCCCCATCAAGGTATACGACGACTCCGAGGCCGTATTTCTGCAGTACAAGGCCATCAGTCACGTCGCGCTTCTCTACGCGCCGTATTCTGGTGACTATGAGATCTCAGTACCCGTGTCGGACGAAATTACTCTCGTGTGGGTAGGAGACAAGGCCGTTGCCGACTGGACTGGAGAGAACGCCGATGTGGAACAGCGTTACCACTATGAAACAAGGGAACCACAGGTTGTGCGCCTTCACCTAGAGGCAGGGTCTTATAACCATATTCGAATTCTTTGGGCCAATGGGCAGGGAGAATTCTCCTTTGTTCTATCGACCAAGGCGCCTAATGGGGATGTTATTGTGGACGGGACCGAGTCTAATACCGACTATCTTGTTAGGTTCCCGTGCGAAGAGGAAGCAGTGTTTTGAAGTCTGCTTATTTACTGATAGAAATTTGTTTTGCAATATTTGAATCTGGAAATTTTATAGCTGATAGTCGTCAAGAATGCTATTATTCACTCGTTTGCTCTCTCCTTGTAACCCTCGTTTTATGCCAGCTCGTGCCTCAGACATTATTGTTGAAGTCCGGTCCTCGATGGGGAAACTGAGCCAGAAGACAGACCGGGCCTCAAACATCAAATGGACTGTGTAGCCTACTGCTTGGGAGAACTAAGAAGCCTATTCCTACCACATACTTCTAGAAAAGAAAGTTTTTAGGGAGGCCGATCAAACATCCCAACGTCTGGACGATATATTATCGCATGTTGTTGCCTGAAATGGTACCTCTGACGCTGAGAGTAGCCAAATTTGCAGCGTCATGGCTGGAATCTGTTTTGATGAACTTGTTCAAGCCTTTCATAAACTTTCGAGAGTTTTCTCCGTCACGGGGGGCAATTCAACTACATGGAAGGTGACTGAGGAGGCTGTCATGGAGGTTAGATAGCCAGCTCAGCTTCGATAATAAGACTATAGTGACGAGGAAGAGGAAGCAAAGTGAACCAGGAGGCAGTGCTACTAATCTAGCTCGTTTCTCCAAATGAAGAGCTCAAGGACGCCATCGAGGTCAGTATATCTGTCCCAAGAGCCGACTCCGTATCAGCACCATCATCACCACATTCCCCATCGTCTTTGTCTTCGCCTTCTTTCTTCTTCGTCACGCCTTCTGTTTTCTTCCGCAATGCAGTGCGCGCAGGCATCCCAAAAAGCAAACTCATTCCGCGCAGTGATAACGCATCTCTCGTTGGAACAGCGGTCTATTTCCAACAGTTCGGCCCTATTACATTGTATAACGTCCCACTCCCTTCCCACTTCACGACCGCAACGGATGCAGAAGTAGATGATTTCGATGAGCTGGCACATGTCGGCCCGGATTTAGCGTCTGAAACGTGACTGTGTGTGCCTGTGTGTGTTTGTGCCGTGCGTGTGAAGGACTTTTGGTGGTGTCGGTGGCTGTTGGAGATCAGATTTGTTTAGTAGGAGAAAAGGACAAAGGGCGGTCGAGATAGGATCTAAGTCTGCTTTATATACCTCGAATGCAGCACCTCACTGATTCAGTACGGTAGGATCAGCTGCTACCCACTAGAGTTCATGTTTACTGTGAGTTAGAGCAGATGACTCACACTGGTTATAATGTCAGTAACATAAAATCAAAGGTCTATCACTGAGTTGAGCTTAGTACAATGTTAATAGCTCTGGACTTTGTGGGGATGATTGATTGACTAAACCTATAGACGAGGTCACCTGGCGATAACGTCTGTGATTTCCGTCCCATGGGTCTTCTGGCTCTATCTTCTGGCTCAGTCAACCCGTCAAGGGCTGGGCTTCAACTAGGTATGACAAAGAACACATTTTCCATTTATACGTGGCCTGTACTACCGAGTAGCATCACCATCACGCAATTGGCTTGATCGCTAAGACTCACGGCCATGTCCGGACTGCAAGTGAATAATGAGGAGATGGCATTCATCCGCAGACTAACTGAGCGTGGCCGAGTGTCTACGTTCCCCTACTGCCCCATTTGCGCCGCCTTGCAACCTTTGTTAACTCCCAGTTCACATCTGCTAAGAATTCATCGCAATTATAGGGTGTAAGGCAACTATCGTGATTAGCTGCAACCCACACGTCATGTTCTCGTTTGCGTTTGCGTGACCATGAGAGGTCAGGAGATGTAGACGAGTCGTCCATAGGTGTTTTGCTTGGAGATCCGGATGAATCTATGCAATCACTCAGCTCGAGCATGTGTTGCTTTTCATATTGTCGCGCCCGTTTAGAGGGGTCACCATCAGAACATTATCTATCTTGATCCTTGTTCTGCTCAGAAGGCGACGCCAATATCCTCGGACTTGCGATCCCGGCCAGCGTATATTAAATTTCGAGCGGATTATTAATACCTAATATTAATATAGCACTCTCCGTCCGGGGTAATTGCTCTATGAAAGGCATTTTGGCGGCCATGTTCTCAATGCAGCATATGTCATAGTGATGGCGAAGTGCAGCCCTATCTACCCAACGCTACACTTTTGCTTTACGGCTATAATATATAAGGAGGATATTATATAGCATAAATACAGACCTATAGAGTTTCTAGGTTATTAAAAAGAGCCACTAGTCAAACATATCGTGGAGATAACTAAAGAGAAGGATCCTATTCTCCGATGCCCAGGTATGTTCCTAGGCCTATTCTAAATGGCATAGACTCGCCCTATCGCTGCCGTCTTGCGCTTCGTCGGCATCAGCTTCCGGGTCGGGGTATATGTGATAGTGCAGCTGAGGCACGATATAATAGGCCTGTAGTACGGGACCGATAGTTAGTTTATCGCACTACGAGCGTCCTATGTCAGTAACGGCATATTACTTAGCAGATATAAGGCAAGAACTGCGAAAGTTGGTTATAGTGGTTTTAGCTCTTTCGTCCGAGATATTGCTTTCTAGGGGTGCGACTATATTAGCAAGGTCCTCATTAGCCTAGTCTATATCTAGATCCTTACGCGGTGATATAAAACTAGATGCAAATCGCTTCGAGGGAGATATAGGTTTCCTTCCCCAGGCTATCTTACGGAGCGGGTATATCGCATAGCGAGGGTCATTCGATACCTTCTTTAGAGGCAGGTAGCATGGCTCTAGCCAGCAGATAGGTTTAGAAATACGATGCCTATATCCAGCTTAAAAGGGTTAACAAGAAACGCCATAAAAAGACCATACTATCTTAACATACCCTTAAAGTGGCACTTAGGTGGCTAATCAAGTAGTAGGCCATAATTCTTATGCTTAAAAACGCAGTATTAAAGGATGACACAGTCTTTAGGAGCATTAGGTTCTAGCTTAGGAAGGGCGGGAACTATTAATCCAGCCCATTGCCCTAAATAAACTTAGGAGCAAGGTATTTACCCTCGTCCACATTCAGCATATATAAAAGGCCGAAAGTAACTTTATTCTATATATCTGAGCTCTTATCCTTAAATTCGAAACTTAGACGCATCTTATTAATTATATCGCGAAACGTTATAAAAACATTCTTTACCGGTTAGAACGCGCCAGCGAAAGGAACATCTCCGGGTACTATGAGGAGCTCAATATTCCATCCGTGTGACCTCATCATTGGATTCACAACTACACTAAGCATGTTGTTCGATTTGGTGATGCTGAGTAATGAGGCCCAAATTCATCATGTCGCGATGGATGTTGACATTTGGCGAGTGGATCTTTAATAGGAAATACGCCGTGGGGCGATCCCGCAATAGTATTGATCCGAAGTGGTTTGGTTGGTCAGCGTTCGGCAACAAGGGTGGTGCTGGTTAACCCAGCAACCAGTGTCAATGGCCTCCACCACTCCGTACAAAGCATCATCTCTTTGTGCAAGGGATCATCTACGACATGGGGAACAAGGTTTCACATTTACAAAAGCCCAGGATCTGTCCTCGAATGCTCCAAGGCTCTTCCTTACGCTTAAATCGGGGGGGGATTTCTGCTTATTGAGTCCTCCTTTATTCATAAGGGTGAATCCACCGGAATATCTAGGGTAGCAACATCTCCTTATAAACACAATCTTGCTTGAGCATGAAGCAGTCATATCATCTATATTTTTCATACCATTGCTTTATTTCCCACACTTTTCATAACTTGACATCTCAGCACCGTTTTGCAGTCTTTTCTGGCTCTTTCTTTGCTCGTTCAGCATCTCATGCAAGGCATGAGCAGACATTCCCCCAGCTATTGACTAGGTAACCTCCACAGCACTCGACTAATTGCCATGTACATTTGCGACCCTGAACTACCAACGGAGGCTTAGACCGCCAACAGACCAGGACTTGTAGGGCGCGAAGGTCGCTTCCCTTGATGGGCGAAACAAAAGTCTTTTCCATAACCCGGACACTCGAGGTCGCACACACGTGGATTGTTCGGATGTTGCTGGAGCGTCGGATGAAGTGGAAGCGTCCCAGGTACCTTTTTCGGACCAGGCGTAGGGGACACATGGCGTGCTCGACTCCTTTCAGTCTTTTTCTCCACATCCATGTTGCTGTTGGTTTGGTCAGAGTTTCCAACTGCTCCCTCCTCCGCTGCTCTTGCCATGACCTTCTTCTCTTGTCTCTTCTTTTGTATCTTCTTAGTAATGGCGTATCCAGACCAGAAGATGACGCTTAATGGGCAGCAGACAACCTGTGTGTGGCCTGCTCCGCCAAACAGAGCGCCAAATCCCTTTCCGGGTGCGGGAATTTTCGATGCTGTTTCATCTCTTTTGTTTAGATCGGCCATAGAAAAAGGCATTGTGGGCGGTCAGGTTCAGGTGGTGTTTATTTGGAGTCGTTTCTTGTCTAAAATGAGCTTCATGGACCTTGGAACGAATAGTCTTAAAGGCCTGGTATTGAATCTGTTGAGTCTTCTCGCTCCGCTGTCAAGGATGCAACGAACACCTACCTCGAAAATGGAAACATGAACCAGATACGCCTATGCCTAGTAGTGAAGGTGCTTTTGGCCGAGATTACACTCCTTTTTCTTAAGAACTACGTAGCAGAAGAATGCTCGGTTAAAGCTAGAATGAGGCCCTCTGGCACTACACATTGTTCATTGCTACGTCACATCGTAGCAAGACACATGATATCATCATGCCGAAGGAAGCTGATCTCAGTAGTGTTGTCTCAATCGCGAGAGGAGGCTTCTGAAAGATATGCAGGTAAGCAAGCCACATCATATAGGCAACCAATGAGACAAGGGTCTATGGTAAAGCTTCCCTGATTTCCTTGCTCGCAACGCCAGCCTGCTTGATAGACTTCCATTCCTGTCCCTATGCATAAGGTTAGGTGTGAACTAGCGCTGTCAGAGGGCTTCATGTGGCTAGCTTCCTCGTAGCCTAACGGAAATAAAACAACAACTACGTTAATCAGCATGGTTTGCAACCGTAATGAATTTTAATGCGATGTATTTTATTCACGCTATCACATTGGTATTGTTGCGTTCGTTGATGTTTTGCATTACGGAGACGTCATTGATACAATTACAACAATGCGATACATGGAGGACCAGGCTGCGGGCGACCCAGTGTCGCTAACCAAAACGAGGCCCATGAATTATTCTATGAAACCCTGGTCCAATAGCTATGCAATCAGCTCACTTTCTGTGCTTGGCTGCGTAAATAAGCTTACTGGGATGAAACCATGCCTAGTCAAGAGTTGAGTGGGTGTGATTACTTGCTCAGCTGTTACATCGACTGTGTGAGCATAAGACTAATGTCGTATTTCCGGAACACCACGAGGGCAAATGATCCAGTAACTCAAAGATTCGTTTCTTCCATTACGTCTAAACTAGCTTGGGTCCTCGAAAGGAAACGAGAAGGGCCTTTGGAAGAGATATACTAGTTGTTGTGCTGATAAGGTCCTGATGGTGGCCAGTTTATCAGCGCTTGATACATCGAGGCTACTTCCTGCGGAGAAAAAAAAAGGCTTCTCGAACACTACTTGTGCCCCCTCTGGTGTTCTCAAGGCAGCGTTACCCATTTCACACAGGGCAGAGAGTGGCACGAGATTAAGTTGGCCGACAGAGGAATTGTCTTCTCATGGCAAGTTTTCATTTCTTGGGATGGTGAGGCTTTTGTACAGAGGCCATCCCTTAGTATCGGGGGTTCAATTTGCCCTCGCGCAAGATCGTCCATTCTAAGCATAAGATAGCTGTAATACGCTACATCCTTCCATCAATCAATCCTCCGAGCACTGGAAACATCTGGTACACCAACGCCTTCCACTACCTTTCCACCGACCACCTCGTAAATCGGAATTTCAGCCAGCCTGGATATGACGTGGTGAAGGGTTGGCAGCGCTTCCCAATCGTGTGGGTCAAACTCGAAGCTCGCCTTGTCTGCTGTGAAGATTCTCTGCACCTTGCTTGGTACAACCTTAGACTCTTCGGCGTGGGGTACAAATGTGGCGTATTCCGCATCTGCCTGGCCGCGTTCTCCTACTTTGGGAATGTACTTGTAGGCGAAGATTCCATCATCGTCCTCTCCACCAATGGTACCCTTGGAGGAGCTTGGGTCAGCTTCCCTCAGACCATCCAGTGTCAGAGACCCGAATTGGACGCCTTGCCATCCAGTCTGGACTCTGTAGCTATTGGTCCGGCGCCAGATGTCGACGGAACAATACAGCTTCGGCATGCCCAGTTCTTCCCGGCCACTAACAATGGGATCGGTAAGACTTTCGAACAAAAGAGGCAAGAAGGTACCATTCAGCACCGTTCCGTCCTTCTGAACATACTGAACACCATGGATGTACAATCCTATGTGGCGATATCCCGAGCCCCCAAGCCACTCCATCTTGTTCAGCGTCGTCTGCGAGACGCTCGCATAGGCAACCGTGCCGGGACTCTTGAAGCGGAAAGAGGACGACGGGAACAGGTTTTGCAGAACGGTGCGCGAGGTCTTGAATTTAACGGAGGCAGTAGTGAATGTTGAATGAGTGGCAACTCGCGGCTTGCCTTCGAAGGTCTGTCGTGGACCTGGGAAGGGGCCGAACGAGATGGGCATTCGCCAGTACAGATGTGGCTTTTGGGCCCAATCCCACTTGCGAAAGCGGTCGGTAGAGTGATCCCACTCGTCGTGGCCCATGTTGTAGTTGCTGTACTCCATCACTAAGAGATGTAGGGTCAGTCCTTGTTCAAAGAAGCCTTGTCGGAGAAATCTCACTGTCAAAATCCTTGTCCACTGAATCACGCCCTGCTTGACGAGAAAATTGTTGTATCTTATGCGCTCGCTCTAGTCGAAACTCCTGATAAAGTCGTAATCTCTCAGGGACCTGCTCTGGTGTTGTACCACGTGGCAGCACAACTGCCAAAGACGCAGCGTCTTCAATCGCAACGCCGGCACCTTGGCCTTGGTCTGGAAAGCAAGTTTGGTTAGCCTTCAGATGTTTATATAGGGCATATTTATCTACTTACGTGGCAGAAATGGATGAGCAGCGTCGCCGAGCAGTGCCAGCCTATCCTTTGTCCACGATGGGAGGACCTCCATGTCCAGCAACTCCCACACCTTGAGTGAGCTCGCATCTGCCTTGCCTAGGAGATTGATGAGAGCAGGATCAAAGTTTTCGTACACTTTAAGGAGCATAGACTTGTTGGCATCGGTGCTCCAATCTAGTCATTCGTCAGCCGCAGTTCGTCACTCAGAAGATAGGTAACGTACCCTCTATACTTCCCGGATCGCTCTCCTCACGAGGGTGAATGCAGACAAAATTGAACTGTTTGTTGTCCTCACAAGGATACATGACAACGCGCCTGTCGGAGCCATACCAAATAATCAGCTGCCCATTGATCTTTGCGAACCGTTCTGTCTCTGGGTCATCAAGGGCAGCCTGGCGAGGAACGAGAAAGCGGAATGCACTCTTTCCTGAGCTATGAGGCTTGACTTCTCTGCCCACGACTTTGGAACGAGATTTGGACTATTTGGAAGGAGAGGCATCATCGTTTAGTGTTGAAAGCGACATAGGGGAAAGTCGTCACTTACGTGAACACCGTCTGCGCCGATTACCAGGTCCCCTTGAATCTTTTCTCCGCCCTCTAGCCAGATTGTTGCCAGTGCGGGATCAACATCCACGACACGGCTGCAAGTCCGTAGCTCTGCTGGTATACCAGGGCTGTCATGAGAGGTAGCCCGACGCTTCAACTCTTCATGAAGACGTACTCGATGCACCAAATGCCAAGGATGCTGCCATTGCTTGTTTGATTCTGTAAGATTGACATCGCGCAGTTTCTCATTGTTTGCATTAAACTCGGTTATCTGTAAAAAGAAATCTCTAGTTAGCTACTGTTAAGTTCAAACTCCATCAAGACGACTTGCCCGTTCAAACAGATTTGCGCCAATGTCCTCTGCCAATAGGCCAACACGACGCAACAATCCGTTGGCATTGGGTGCGAGGTGCATTGCTGCCCCTACTTCGTTGGCGAAGCGGGACTGTTCCAGGAGAGTGACATGATGGCCTTGCTTTCGGAGGTAAATGGCAGCTGTGAGACCTCCTATGCCAGCTCCGATAATGATGACGTGCAGTCCATCGGAGCTGACACTTCCGTTGGTTGTGGTTCTGGATGCGCCGTTGGCACCGTTGGCGCCGTTTGTGCCATTGTTGACTTGAGGTTGCGTAGTGGTCATCTTGAAGGTAGTGGTGGATTGTCTCAGGTGCAAGATGGGACACTTTAGCTGTGTGTTGTCGAGCTTTCTCTTCTTCCACTTGTTCGGCTTTTAGCTTCTTTAATCCATGCTTGGCGCAACAAGCCAAGGCGCCCCCCCGGAACTCTCCGTTCAACCAAGTTCATCGCCGCTAGCATAAAGGTCACGGGCTGTGGCAATCGATAGTTGCTATGGTCCCGGCCCACCATCTTCCTACTACCCCCTGTTGTCGGCGTCCAGGGGAGGGACCGGTAATGAGGGGTTTCGGGAATGAGGGGGATTGAGTCTCCTTCAACTCGGTATGTGGTCCAATTGCTGTCGGAGGGACCAGCTCCGAAACTGTTATCCCCAGAAAGGTGAAGAAGGTGTGTTTCTTGCTGTTATTCGGTGTATCATGGCACTCCTTATTGCAGATGGGGTGTACAAACAGTGGAGGCAGCCTTGGTATCATTTGTGATGGTTCTGATACTTGACCGCAAGAGACTTGGAGGCACAAGGTCTCTCGCGGGCTTGTCATTGCAAATAACAATAGAAACCAGTTCATTGAATAAAGAAATGAAGGGGAAAAATATGTCATGCTTCAGCGCTTATCCGCCTCCGTTGTTTCTATTCGATCTCCGTGACTGTAACCAGCCGCGGGTAGAATTCCTATTACTGCACCTCTTCTGTAACAATTCAGGAGTCTGTTAGAGTTTATCAGCTATCAGAACTGCCTAGACCGCTCTAGGCAACCCCCATGGGGTTCAAGTTCGGAGCTAAGCCACGACCCCAGGATCTGATCCTCCTCTTATCCGCACGTACCGAGCAGGGTCAGGGTCACCGGTTGCTTCACCCTTCTTTCATTCGTCGCAGAGGTAAATCTCAGATTGTCTCGACCTCCTCACCACCATCTCTACAAAGTGATAAATACATCCATTCGTTACGCTCCCCAGTCATCTTAACCTTCACTGATGGTCCTCCCAAATCGATCAATTGATCTTATCTTTCTGATTTATTGTCAATCATCATCCAACTACGTTTGTCTTGGTGACACCTGACACTATGTCAACGATCACTGCGGAAGGCGGCAAGGTCGCTGAGACCACGACGCGACACGAGAATACTCTTGGAGAACTCCGTCTCCGTCATGAAGAAACCAACGACATCATCCTCATACCGACCCCAACAGACGATCCCAATGACCCTTTGAATTGGTTTGTGTCACCCATCAACATATCTTCATCTGTCATTACACAACTAACCCATGGATCGTGCACAGGTCGAAGCCGTACCGCGTCTACATTGCCGTCCTCGTCTCGTTTGCCATCTTTTTCAGCAACTTCCTGGCGGCCGGCCCATCCGTCGCTATCATAAGCATCACCACAGACTTCTTTGGTCCTCCCGGTCCCGACCTCAGCGGCAACATCGCTAAGGTTGCCTACTTTTTTACCTCGACTGCACTCCTTCAAGGCATGTCGAACCTGATGTGGATGCCCCTCATCGCAAAATTCGGACGCCGACCGATATATGTTGTCTCCTTTGCTCTCTACACTGCCTTCTCGGCCTGGGCTGGCGGTGCTACTTCATATGGCAGTTCATTGGGAGCACGTATCATGATGGGTTTTGCTTCGGGCGCTGCCGAGTGTCTGGCACCATTGACAATCTCTGATCTCTTCTTTCTTCATGAGAGAGGCACCATTATGGCGTAAGTCTTTGGCCCAGTAACATGTTTGGGATGATTCATCTAACAAGAGTTCCAGGATCTACACTACCGCGCTGTCTGCCGGAGTTGGCTGTGGTATCATCATCGCCGGACTCATCACCAAGGACCTGCACTGGCGATACATCTATTGGGTATCCGTCGCCTTGATCGGATCCTGCACCACTTTGATCATCTTTGCCTTTCCAGAGACAAGATATAATCGTGCCGGGGATACAGAAGAACCTCGAACGGTCACTCAGCACAAGCATATCATGAACCAAAGCTCCAAGGCAGAGGACATGGATCCCGAGGTCGTCCAGGCCGAAATTGCGTCAACAAGCCAGCCATCTCATAGAGTCCCAGCAAAGCGCACATATTGGCAAAGCCTGGCTCTTTTCAGTGGCATCCACACTCAAGAGTCAATTCTCAAGCTCTTCTTCCGTCCAGTCATTCTCCTTACTCTTCCTCCGGTTCTTTGGGCCACGCTAATGATGGCTGTCACGATTGGGTTCCTTGTTGCCATTACTTCCAACTTTGCTGTCGCCTTCAATACCGTTTATGGCTTTGAGGCATGGCAGTCTGGTCTCTGCTTCATCGCTTGCCCTGTGGGAGCCGGCATTGGCGCTTTCTTTGGTGGCCGGTTCAGCGACATGGTGGCTGACTGGCTAACTCGGCGCAATGATGGCATCCGACACCCAGAAATGCGACTACCTGCTGTATCAATCTCTCTCGTTACTGCTCCACTTGCTCTTGTGCTGTACGGAGTTGGCATCGACAAGGGATTCCACTGGATTGTGCCTACCATTGGCTTGGGTCTTTGTGAGTTTGACATCGACTTGGGAAGAAAAGCGCTAACAGACTACTCATAGTGAACTTCTCAATCGTACAGGCCACCAACATCAGTCTGGTCTACACCATCGATGGCTATCGCCCAGTGGCAGGAGAACTTGCTGTGACGCAGCATGCATTCAAGTGTGAGTCTCATGTATTTTGCGTAAGAACTAGCTATCCAGGACTGACTATCGTAATTCAGCTGCTTTCGGCTTTCTTCTTTCATTCTATACAAACCCATGGATTGAAAAGTCCGGGTATTCCAAGGCATTTGGTGCTATGGCTGGAATTTCGGGGAGCGTCATCTTGATGTGGATTCCCATGTACATATGGGGTGGTCGAATTCGTCATGCAACCTGGAGCTGGCCCTTTGTCAAGCGCTTGGCTCATTGGCACCAAGATCGTGAGGTGGGTGAATAAGGGACTCCTCAAGCCCTTAACTCCAGGCTCAGCTACAAAGTACAAAGGGTTTCGACATCTTGACTGGGGTGTGTAAGGTGACGAAACTGGGGGGAATAGTGCGATTTAGTATCATCTTGGCTCGAAAGAAACTTCATCATCTTTCCTTAGCTTTGCATCAACTTGACACGACTCAAAGAGTGATTCTGACTCTCAAGCTGACCCAATGAGCACCAAGGCAGTACCAAGGCCAATTGTCCTCTCGGCTCAAACGTATATGCTCGTAGAAAGTGTTCACCCTGCCACGGCAGAAGATCTTTTCAATGCAAGTTATCTGGGTAAGTCAAGTACAGCTTGAGCTGCTGAGATTTCACGATTATTACGTGCATGCTAGAGTAAGAAATTAAACATGCAAAGGCGTGTATAGTTGAGCCCTAATCAAGACAATTCAATTTAACAGCACTAATCAATATGGAGACCCCCGTTGACAGCTAAATGAACACCATTGACCCAGCTCGCACGCTCCTCGCAGAGAAACCCAACAGCAAAGGCAATCTCATCCGGCTTTCCCATTCGCTTAGCAGCAGGTGTGGCATCAATCGTTGGCTGCAAAATCCGCATAGCCTCCTCCCCAGCTGCTAGAAAGCCCTCCGTCTCAGTCGGCCCGGGAGACACGGCATTCACTGTGCAGCCGTACTTTGGAGGCAGCTCCTTGGCCCAGCATTTTGTGAAGGAGTCCACCATGCCCTTTGTACCTGCGTAGATAGTCTGTAACGGGGGAGGACCCCTTGAGCTGGCTGAGCAGATGTTGACGATTCGTCCGCCTCCCTTGGTCAGATGGGGGAGACTCTGCTGTGTAAGCAGAAAAGTTGCTCGCCCGTTGATGTTGACCAACAGATCCCAGTCGTCCAAGGTCTGTTCCTCAAATGGCTTGTTGACTGCTATAGCCACATTGTTGACGACGATATCTAGTCGTCCAAACTCTTGGACCGCTGCTTCTATCAGGGTTTTGGGGCCGTCGACTGTGCTCATATCTGCACAGACAGCAATAGACTTGGTTGGTAGTCTCGCGGCTGCTTCATTGGCCTTGTCCGAAAGAGATGAGAAAGGATAATTAATGGCGACATGTGCTCCACGTGACGCGAGCTCTCTCGCGATAGCGTAGCCAATTCCACTGTCGCTGCCCGAAATGATGGCTACTTTTCCTGACAGAGTCTGTGATGCCAGATCTGTCGGGTTTGGTGTAGCGTCTCTGGCCGTGGGAAACATTGTTGACATGGATATCTCACTACCACGATTGTCATCAGTCTCGATTATTGACCCTCGTGCATCCTTTTGGACCCGTCATCACCCTCCTTAGCCGTTCCTAGATGTGGGGGAGGACGCGATGCGACGCCTTTCCCCCGCGTTCTCGGGATGTGGGAGTGTGGTGGTCCCGGGTTACCCGGATGAGTGACCGCATGCGTGCTTTGCCGTGTATGGACAGTCATCCCTTTCCGGGGGAGTAATCGGGTATATGGATTGAAGCTTGAGCTAGCCAATTCTTTGCTAGTCTCGTGGAAATTAATACCAGTATTTACTTTAGCTACCGGAGCCTTGATCGACGTACAACATTTCCAGCCAGAACCCGGGACACCCATCACACGTCATCACCAACCTTTCCATTCCCGTTCATCATGACCAACCAAAGAGAAATCGACCTCGCCCGCTCGCAGCTGCCCCCCTCCTTCCCTATCATCTGGCAAGACAGCGTCCTTTGGGAGAAGGCCAGGGTCGGCCGTGTCTTCAATCACCGGCGCCCGTCGAGACAGCCACTCGCCGTCGTCGAAGCCACCAGAGAAGAACATATTGTAGAGGCTGTTCATCTCGCCTCTACTCTGGGAACGCGAGTGTCAGTACGGTCCGGCGGGCACAGCTGGGCAGCCTGGAGTGTGAGGGAGGGTGCCATTCTAATTGACCTGGGCAAGTATCATGACTTTGTATTGGATGAAACTACTGGTGTGGCACAAGTGTCCCCCAGTATGACTGGAAGGATGGTCAACAAGTTGCTAGGACAACGTGGACGCATGTTTCCAGGCGGTCACTGCCCAGAGGTTGCTTTGGGAGGTTTTCTGCTGCAAGGGGGCATGGGGTGGAATTGCAAGGTGATTACCTATGCAAACATTTATAACCGGGATACTGCTAACGCATGAAATATCAAGAATTGGGGATTTGCGTGCGAAAGGCTTCTAGCTGTCGATGTGGTTACTGCCAACGGAGAAAAGAAGCACTGCGACAAGAACGACAACAGTGATCTGTATTGGGCAGCACGGGGAGCGGGTCCAGGTAAGTCAGAAGATACAATGAGACTATGACTGAGAATCTAGAGTCCTGACTTTCTCCCAGGATTTCCAGCTGTCGTAACCCGCTTTCATTTGCAGACAATTCCTGCCTTCACCCACATGCGATCCTCCATCTACATCTACGAGAAACAGGATTACGAAAGAGCCTTTTCATGGGTACTCGGAGTATGTTGAGCGCTTATTGATTATCCTTGGCACTTTACTAACCAGCAAACCCAGATCACATCCGATTTCGACGAGAGCACAGAAATTGTTGCCGTGGGAAACCACATAAAAGGACGAGAGGGAGAGCATATCACAATCCTCTTCGTGACATTCAAAAACAGCGAAGAGGAAGCTCAGGCCGCTCTGCAACCCGCGCAAGACTCGGCACCGCCAGGACATGTGGACTCATGGTTTTGCAAGCCGACGTCGCTTGCTGAACAATACGACGACCAACATGCCGCCAACCCGGATGGCCACAGGTATGCTGTTGACAACTGTTACGTCCAGAATGATGCAGATGTCGTCTCTGTACTCAAAAAGTCATTCACTTCGTTGCCAACCAAAAAGTCTTTCTCGTTATGGTACTCGATGGCACCAGGCTCACGTCGAAGTGTCGAGGATGGCACCATGGAAGACATGGCTCTCTCTATGCAGACCGACCACTACTTTGCCGCTTATGTCATTTGGGAAGACGAGTCCAAGGATATCGAGTGTCAGTCCTGGGTTACGAAAATCATGGACCAGGTCAAGAATAAGTCTGATGGAGCGTACCTAGGAGACTCTGACTTCCAGAAGCGTTTGACAAGGTTCTGGGGACAGGAACAAGGCAAACGTTTAATGGATGTTAGGAAGAAGTGGGATTCTCGAGGGATAGTTGCTGGTTATCTAGATGAAGGAGACAAGAGCGGTGTCAATGGTCTGAAAAATGTGTAGGTAGTTTAGTTGTTTGATCTCTCTTTCAAGACGACTACCCTATAGCCGACGAATTTCGGCGAGGAATTAACACAACAGGGAATTTAACTATAGGAATCTTTCGTTTGCCATATTGCAAGCCTGCATAAAATCGCAAGTCAATCTTGAGAGGTTGCTGTGGATAGGTGACAGCTGTTTGTGAAGATATCTCAGTTTTTAGATATTGGTGAGGGCCAGAGTGGTGATGTCTTCCGTTCCCGACTTTACTCCATCAAGTCATTTTTTCCACACGCTAAACACTAGTACAAGTCGGGAACCTTGCGGATCAGGTTCTGGACTAACCATTGGATGGAAACCCCTGCTAGTGGGCTGTATGAGAGAATATTATTGGTTGTTGAAGTCTCCACATTTGTGTGGACTCCCGACGCGATCTGGGGTTTTTGCGGGGTAGCCTTCTTCCTCAGTCACACTCGGCAGTCTAGACGGCAAGGGTCCGGATGCCTCAGGACCATATCAAATGGCATCTTCTTCTCCTTCGAGGCACAGACCTCATATGTGTCCTTCGGCACGCCAGGGACCATGGAAGCTTCACAGGAAAAGCAATCTTCCTCCGTGACTAGTCAACGCAACCACTATCAGTGTTCCTATTGCCAGCGAACCTTTGGACGCGTCGACCAT
Organism: Fusarium sp. AF-6; assembly: GCA_003947015.1. NCBI lineage: Eukaryota > Fungi > Ascomycota > Sordariomycetes > Hypocreales > Nectriaceae > Fusarium > Fusarium sp. AF-6. The sequence goes on from NKCJ01000146.1 coordinate 32,586, forward strand.
CTCACGCGTCACATTCGATCTCGTGAGTCGCCTCACCCCTCTTCCCGTGAACCTCGGGCTAAAACCTCAAAGACTTGCAGGATAGACCGTTTCGATGTGAGGTGTGCGACAAGGCATTTGGACGACAGTTGGTGCTAACCACTCCCTAAAATCGAGCAACACACTAAATCGACGTAAATAGAGATCTACTCAAACGCCATGCAACATGTCACGACCCCAGTGAACCTGGAAGCAAGCGACAGAAGCGTGCCTCAGCCCTCGCGCCTCGAGTTTCCCAAGCATGCAAAGCATGTGCGGCAGCTAAACTCAAGTGTGACGAGGACACATCTTGCAAGCGCTGTATCTCTAAAGGCATTCCTTGTGACCGGGAAGCCCGGAGTATCGTGGTTGGAGAGAAGCGTATAACACAAGCCAGATCAGAAACTACGGACGGTGAGTACCTATGAAAGGTTTACATTGTATCCGCCTCATATGCTAATGGAGGGATGAAGTAGAACAAATACAGCCGTTATCCATACTTGAGCAGCCTAATCACCTGCCTTTTCTTGAGCATGACTTTTCAAGCTTCTTACGAGGCGTCATGACACCGACACATGGGGATCCTGGCCGATCAATCGACCAAATAGATTGGGCTAACATCGATACTGCATATGATCCGCTTCAATCTCACGGTCTGTTAGACTTTAGGGCTGACAGTGACATGAGGTTTGACGATGTTGCCATGGGCCTTGGAGATTTACCGTGCAGCCCGTCATTCTATTATAATGGGATACTGCTGGAACCCAAATCTTCTGTTGCTGTCCCCATACAACCTCAGAAACTTGACTCTGATGGTCGACCTCTAGCACTAGGCCATGCAGCCTACAAGGAATCTGCATTGGGCATTTGGGAGCCGACTCAGCGGGATCACATCAACTCAAATACCAAGGCTCTCTCAGTCCTTGGGGAGAGTCCACATGATCCCATCATCTTGTCAGGTCTCGATGAGAACCCCTCTCAACAATTTAGCCCGCTTCATAGCAGCCTCAGAGACCAGATGTTGCTGCTGACGCTAAATGCTTGCAAGCCTGAGAGCAAACTCGCCATAATACGAGCATTTCCCTCTCCCGAGATTTTATCCAAGCTCATCCAGAGCTTCTTCACTCATCATCGGAACCAACCCGACTCTTTCATTCATGGTCCCTCGTTTGAACCCAATGAGCAAGGCCCCGAGTTCATCTTGGCTCTCACCAACATCGCAACCACATTTGCCGACTCCAAGGTCCTACATTCACTAGGATTCTCTCTTCATGAGGTGGTGCGCGTATCGCTGCCCAAAATGTTTGAGCAAGCCAACTCATTGACGAGATCTCTGGGAGCTTTACAGGCTTTTGTCCTTGATATTGAGATGGGGCTCTGGAGTGGTCTTAAGAGGAAGATGGAGATTGCAGAGAGCCAGCGCCAGATGCCATACACGGTATTTCTTCTTTCAATGTCTCGAATTATCAGGTCTTGAATACTAAATGGATTGTAGATGCTACGACGAGGTGGTAGATTTGGTAGAGCTCATCAGTCAGCCTCTCCTCCGGTAGCGGAGGATGTTGGTAATGCCTTGCACAAGAAGTGGCTAGCTTGGATTGAACAAGAGAGCTCCAACCGACTGGTCTACTACACATTCATCATGGACACTCAAGTCAGTATCGGCATGTCAACCCAGCCGCTGTTATCCTTTTCCGAGTTCAAGACGCCAATGCCTGAGTCAAGAGACTTGTGGCTTGCCCCAAATGCGGAAGCGTGGAAGACCCAGTATCTAAGAAAAGAACGTCACGAAAACAGGCCGAGTTTGCTAGAATATCTTCGAGAGTCAGCTGAGATTGACGATACGTATGACATCTCCTTCTGTCGGTTGATCATACTCTGCGGGATCTGGGGCATGATTTGGCAAGGCCTTCAGACGCACGCCGTGCTGGGCAAGCCAAAACACTCTGATGCAGCATCCAAGCTTCGGCACCAAGAGATATTACAGACTCTCAAATGTTTTGTCTTGAACATGCCAGAGGAGGAGGAAACACTCTCACATGATGCGTCATCAACGTTACTGTACGAGCTAGTTCAGATGCACCTGCACATGCCATTTGAGGAGGTCGAACTCTTCGCAGGCAAGGGAGACCAGAATGATGCACGTCATGCGCTGCCTTTGCTCTTGGACTGGGCTAGCAGCGAGGAGGCGAGGAAGGCCATCTGGCATGCTGGCCAGGTCCTGCGAGCAGCAGAGCAATTTGCATTAGCCCGGCTTCGAGGATTCTACACCATTGCCCTTTACCAAGCTAACCTTGCCCTATGGGCTTACGCGGTAGTCTCACAAGTCAATGGTGTCGAAAAGGAGCAATCATTACAGCCAACAAGCGCAGCTGTCTGTCTGAATGGGCCCGACTCTCCGACTGTACAGAGGTTTATCAGTCGCGGAAAACCAGGGGCGGTTTCAATCAAGCCGCATTCTCCACAGAGCGACGACGAGTCTATTTCACTGATGGACCAAGAAGCCATTGTTGACAATGTTGTTGGGATTTTGGGGGCCAACTTTGCACACTGCGAGGCTCTTCCGCCTTTGGTCGAGAATCTTCAACAGCTGCTCGGAAATCTCGGACGGGCCGCGACGAGTATCCGAGACTACCGCCCGACTTGATACAAACAGTGTCTGATCTGGATGGAGCACGTCGCGTTTTGTCTCTCCACATCGGCCCCGTCCCCTTCGTCAGGTGGACATGGCCCGGGGATGCGGGGGAGGGGCCGAGCAGACCGGATATCCTCAAGTTTGTAATTAGCATGAGACACACCGAGAGACGTCAAGATTGAGAGATAAGATACCATATCAATTGAAACAGTCATTGAGCATCGACAATCACATTACAGCTTCAAGTTCCCCACTGTAGACGTTTTGCTTCAAGGCTCAACAAACATGCCGACAGAAATCCGCCACGATCTGCATACCGTGGACGCCGATTCGTTCCCTTATGTGTATGAGCAGAATGCAACAATAACGCTTCATTCAAGCGATGGGCTCGTGAGATGTAATGTCTATCGCCCGAAGTCTACAGAGAAGGGTGAAAAAGTGCCAGTCTTGGTGACTTACGGCCCTTACGGAAAAGACACGTTCTACGGAGAGTATGTTTTAGCTCAGTCCATTGTTTCCTCGCCAGCCCAACTAACTCACAACAGCTTCTATGCCAAATCATTCGATGAAGTCAACCCGGAGCACAAGTCGGTCCATTCTGCGTGGGAGACACCTGACCCTGGTTTCTGGACCAGCCAAGGGTACGCAGTAGTCAGGGCCGACGAGCGCGGAATCGGGCAGTCGAGAGGCTTCCTTGACACCATGTCTCGAGGAACTAGCGATGCCTTCTTCGAGGTGATCGAATGGTGCGCCGTGCAGCCTTGGTCCAGCGGAAAAGTAGGCCTACTGGGCATCAGCTACTATGCTGGTAGTCAATGGCGTGTGGCTGCACGGAAGCCCAAGGGGCTCGCTGCTATCATCCCCTGGGAAGGAATGTCGGATTATTATCGCGATCGGTGTCGCCACGGAGGAATCCTCTCCAACAACTTCATCAAATTCTGGTGGAACCGTCAAGTTGTGGCGAATCAGTACGGCAGGCCTCAAGATGAGGAAATCGTTTTGGATGCAAAGACTGGTGGCCAGGGGCCAAAACGGCCCAAATCCTCGCCAGAGTCTATCGAAGGGAATCTCTCAGCCGAGGAGAGAGCCCAGAACCGTCAGGATCAGACCATCGATAACCGTCTGTATCGCTTTCGAGATGATGAATATTACGCGTCTAAAGAGTACGATATGGGTGATATCGAAGTCCCTCTCTTATCCGTCGCGAACTGGGGTGGCATTTTGCTCCATCTACGCGGAAACATTGAGGGATTCTGCCATGCTGGTTCCTCGCAAAAGTGGCTTCGGATCATCACGGGTCGACATGACCTACCCTTCTACTATAAAGAGGAGGTAGAGATACAGCGTTCATTCTTGGACGCCTTTCTTAAGGGACAGGATGAGGCTGGTTGGACCACTGGGAAAGTGCCACGCGTGGACATGGTCTTGCGTAAAGGCGATGTCGGCTTCAATGATGAAGTTGCCGAGAAAACTTATCCACGCCGCACAGAGAACGAATGGCCTATCAGTCGGACACAGTGGAAGAAGTGGTATTTGACACCAAATAAGACGCTCACGCCGGATCTCGAGATTGTCAATGCCGCAAGCGAAAGGCGGGTTAAATTGTCATACGAAGCGCTGGGAACCTTGGAGAATCCGCAGCTCGTTCAGTTCGCAACGGATCCATTCGAGCGTGAGACCGAAATTACGGGCAACATCGTCGCTCACCTCGTCGTCGGTGCCAGCGCACTATCTGGAGGCGATACTCCCTCTGATATTGATCTGTTCATTACACTCCGACACATCTCTCCAAAAGGCAACGAAGTCTTTTACACAGGAACAGCCGGTGACCCAGTTCCTCTCACCAAAGGCTGGCTTAGAGTCAGTCTCCGCCGGGTGAATACCTCTCATCCCAAGCATCGAGACTACCTCCCTTGGAGGGAGTATTTGAGCACAGATCTGCAGCCTGTGATTGTCGGAGAGATTTACGAGGTCGATGTTGAGGTGTGGCCAACGAATGTGGTACTTGAGCCTGGCGCAAGACTTGTTCTTGAGGTCGCCAGTGGCGATACTCAGGGCTGTGGCATTTTCAAGCACGATGATGAGACTGATAGGTGAGTGATTCAAGACCCTAATATTTAAGCCATTACAGTTCGGGCCAAGTAGACTGACCATCTTCAACATCACCAGGGCTCCCAGCAAGTTTCAGGGCATGAATCACATTTGTTTCGGGCCCAACCTGGTCAACTATGTCATTCTACCGGTTATCCCCCCAAAAGAGTGAATATGGTAAATTAGGGTACAATATTTGGTTAGAATTGACTTGAATTGCATATAAAATGTGGATGATTTTCTCTAGCTCCATGGTATTTGATGTTTGGTAGTGAGTAGCTTCAATATTGGATTTTTGCAATGGAGACGCCGTATACCTACAATCAGGGACACAGCATCATCGACACGAAGTGAACAAGACAATAAAGCAACCGGCAACTATCAATAAATGCCATGTCTGCTTAAACAGTCAACTCCTTCCAAGCCCCAATCGTATACTGGCTGTTGCACATATTGGTCAATTCCCAATCTTCGGCTCCAAATTCGGCCGGCGCCCCTTTATCATCTCTGGCTCCTGCAGCACCAGCTGCAAAACAAATCGGCATGAAGTGGTCATCTGTGGCGTGAGCCTCCCTATAGAGAGGATGTTTCATCAATCTCGTGATGGCCTTCCTGAGCCGAGGCCCCCCTCCGCCGCGGATCGCATCTTCCACACTCTGCCTAAATTCAAGAGCCCAAGGTTCCGGTGGCGTGGGTTGAGCAAAGTTATCTCCGTAGAGGATCATAGGGTCCCAGACATTTCTGAAGAGATTGTGCACAGCACCTCCTGAACCGATCAGTAGGTAACCCTTTTCTCGCAGTGGTCTCAAGGCGAGACCGACTCGCATGTGATAATGCGGGTCAAAGTAAGCGTTCATAGAGATAATGGTCGTTGGGGGGCATGCCTTCGGGAACATGCGAATGAGAATCAGATACGTGTCATGAATCCAGTTGAAGTTGGGGTTTGCTTTGGCGTTAAACCCCGATTCCCGGAGTTGTGTAATGCAGCTCTCTGCCCCCGAGAGGTCCGGATTCAGTACATAGTTTTTATACTTGTCTGGGTGCACATAGGCGACAGGCGACTTGTCTGGCTTGGGATTGGTGCTGACCTCGATAGCGTCCTGTTGAGAAGCAGCCCAGTGAGCGCCCTATTGTCATTGTCAGTCTGCAGCCCTAGATAAGATGGTGTATCCCCTCAGCAGAGGAGATTTGGAATTACTGACCATGATGATAACACCTTTGATACCACGGGACAACGCCTCGTCACCGCATCGCTTCCAGTAGTCAGCCGACCGGGACTCTTCGCCAAGCATCATGGTCGAGCCATGAGAAAATATGTGTACAGGAGTGAGAAACATGCTTGCCAGTGCCTTCAGGGGTGGTGCAATGGTTCAGTCTCTTTTCTTTGGGTGGAAGTGAGGGATTGCCCTTATTGAATGAACATAAACACAGCTCAAAATGCCCACACGCCGAAGGGTCATCGGTATGTGGGCCGCCAAAGCCGATGGGCTTTGACAGTGCCGAGACGAGAGAGTCAACTCTGGATTTCGCCACTGGATTGTTCTCATTAGGACCAAATCACCATAATGACCAATTATCTGCTTGGCTATGTCCTTGGATTTACTCAAATCAGAAGTGGAACTCCCTATGATACACCTGCTTGCTCATGATTCAGGCTCGCCTACAAGCCCAGCCCATACCGTCGAAGCAACGCCTTAGTAACAAAGAACATCGCGGCCCCTGTCCCCAATACTACAGGTAAAACTATGGTAGAGGCACCAACAAGGAACCCTCTCTCGAAATATCCAACATCCTGCTTAGGAGGTCCCCTATTCTCGGGCATTAAACTGTTCCACAGCTTGTCCTTGTTTCTCACCGAGGTCGTTTCTCTCAGTAGAGCATTCAAAGTGGATGAGAGCGGTGTGGCCTGAGCAAATTGTGGCCTTGGAACACTGAACATGTCAAGAGAGAAGCGCGTTGACAGATTTGTTGAGAACCCTCGCGGTGCTGCAGGGCCGACTACTCAACAGTTAGCATCGGTGATAAAGGGTCGACCTGTCTCTCACACCATCCTAGGGATTCACTTACCCAACAGCTCTATCGGGATGATGTTTGCGAAGCCAACTTCTGTTTCGACAAACTGCAAGATATATTTGCAGCTTTTGGCATCTCCGAATGCAAAGGTAGCAAGGTTAGGCTCTTGGGACAAGCTGTTGACAGTCTCCACCACATCTTCAAGACTGCGGTAAGGATAGAGTCGAAAGGCGCGTTCTTGAAGTTTCCTACAGTCAGTGAGAACATGTCTAGAAATTGACGTCAGAATCAGCAGAGCATGGCCTGTCTCGAGATGCATACCTGTCGGTGATGTCTATTACCTGACCCCATACACCAGAGCTGATACACCTCGATCCTTCAACAAGACCGCTGCCTGTTACCTTACTCTTTTCCGGGTGACCTTTCCACAACTCATCATAGGCATCTTTAAGTTCAGCCGCGCATTTCAAGAGCCGATCGATAAATCCGTCCTTGGCAAATTCATTGACAAAGATGATATCAGGGGCATACGGTGAAGTGCCGCCAAATGAAGTCCGGGCTTTCCATAGAAGTTGCGCCGCATCTCCGAGAGAAGATGTCCGGTCAACGATGGCAACCGATAGAGCTTTGTTTGAGAAGCCTAGTGAATTCGGTGACTTGACGTCCTTGGCCTGATTTGCACGAATAGGTGCCGGGATTTCAGCTGGTTCAGACGAAACAGTCTCGACAATTCCCGGGTCAAGAGCTTCTCTCAGTAGGTTCCCAACCAAACGGGGCATGACGTGTAAGTTCTGCTTCATCTATGATACTCAATTAGTCGTTTATGCGGTCATCGATACTTTGATCATTCTCACCACGAGCAAGACAGCGTTACCGGATGCCATAGCGGCGCAAAGCGGCGACAGGGTCGAGAAAAGAAATGAATGGGCCTGGGGCTCAATAATAGCAATACCTATGCCTTGCCGGATTTGCGAAGCATCTTGACCGCGGGAGACGGAATATTCGATGTGAAGCTCTTTCTGTGGTAATGTCTGGTCAAGATAGGACTTGATGGCCGAAACCGTCAGGAAGAGCTCAACAAATGCCTCCTTTCTTGTAACACGAAAGTCCGTCGTCAGAGCGTTGACCAAGTCACTCTCCCGCTTGATAAGCAACGATTGAAGTTTCGCTAGTTGCTGTTGGCGGTATAAAGAGTTGGTCAATCTCCCATCAGCTACAGTGTCTTGAAGCCTGGCGACGGCGGCTTGAGTGCTGTGGGACATGGCTGCAAGGTTGGTTCAGTGAGTGTGAGCAATCTCTAGCATCCTCTGTAGTGCTTCAGGTCTAGCTGGGCACTGATAATGGAAATGAAGTGGGGAGGCTCGATGTGTGACTAGTCGGACAGTCGGTCGGTTGCACCCCCTCCACAAGCCGAGATGTCGGATGTCCACGGGCCCGCAAAGTCAGTGCACATGAAATGAAGGGACTGGGTAATTACACTGGCCAAGAATGAAATGTCGCAAGCCACTGCTCTATGTTTTTGACACCGTCAATTGACTGAACTGCCTTATCCATCATTTCCCTCATGTCGACCTCGACCACAACCACAACAACGACAACTTCAGCTCGTACTTTGAGTACGGTTCTCGCCGATTATGAGATCCACCTGTCTCCGGCTGAGCCAGCAAGTGTCCATACTATCACCGGTACAGCTGAGCTCTCGGTAAACCCACCTGAATGGCCAACGGATCACCGTCGAGTGCCTCCACATCGGCCTGTAAATTATGGACTCGATCCACTGGAGAGGATGGTCTATAACAACAGATTCGAGCAAGGATTCATAAACACCATGTTCTTCGGGCTCCGCATCATAACTGTAGGCTTGTCCATATGAATGGGTTTAGTGAAGTACCATGCTGATGAAATCTTTTTAATTGTAGGTCGCCCATAGGCTTTGGAAACATACCGTAGGCAGGTGGAGAGACGACATGTTTGTTTATGAGCTAGGAGGGGAACATTGATGGCTGGGGCGTGTGTCCGTCCACCAAGGACAACTTTACTGTAGCTGGAGACGACAGATGACCTTTTTATATAGTTGACTTAAACACATCTTACTATTTCCAAAGACTTGATTGTAAGCCCAGGTAATTGGGCAAGCTTTACCAGCAGAAAAGCCTTCATGATGACCAGAAGAGACAGGTTGAAACTGAGAGCCAAATTGGTTTGCTATGCTAGCTTTCGCCTGCGTTTCAATCCTCACCATACCCCGGAATTGTGTCGGTCGAATTGTCCGTCATTTCCTTACCCCCAATTACCAAACGCTCAGCTGGTTGCAAAACATACAACATTCTTGCCCATGATGTGTCACTCCTATTCTTCCAAGCGTGATTTGTTCCTCTCTGGATAGAAATATCGCCCCTTCTCATGGTTCTCTTTTCCCCAGAGTCCAGAATCAAGTCGACTTCGCCTTCAAGGACGGTTCCAAAATCCAGGCTAATAGTGCGATGCATCGGAGACAATGCCCCTGGGGGCATGTCTACTACTCTCAAAACAGTACCCGATGGGATGGTTATGCCAGGTAGGTTTTCGGTATAATGTTGGTAGGTGTCGATGTCTCGGCCATTTTCTAGCGCGACGGGAAACTTGTCCGTGGCGTAGCAAAGTGCAAAGTCGACGTTGTCAGGAAGAGTCTGAAAAGGGGCCTCTTCTGATATGGCATCAGAGAACGTGGTTTTGCCATCGGGTGTGTGCGTGGTGATGAACCGCTGGATTGGTCTAATATCCTTGCGTGTGTTGTCTGATGAGGCCATTGTGTTTGAAGACTTTGATCCAAAAGGGGTAACTGATGTGTATAGTCAGAGTGCTTCCAATTCAGATCCAAATGTCACTCAAATACCCCCATAATGGTATATGAGATGGACAATCTTGGCTCGTCCCAGGGGACGATAGGCCGTCGAGGCTTGCCCACCATCGGCCATCGGTCTTACACCCCGCCGAAACGAGTCCACATTCCGAGGCGGGCGAGACACAGTTCCGAACGCAGGGCCTACGAGTGTTAGCGGAAGAACACTAGCTCGGCACCTAGTTAGCCTGAGCTTCAAGGCATGTTGCGATTGGTACTGTAGGCAAGCTTCGTGGTGGTACATGCGAGACTGCCAGTCGACCTTCTCTCCCCTACAACAATTATTTGGGATGTTGAGAGGAGTATGGGCCACGATGCACATTTTGCGTGCACATCTCAACATTGATCTTAAACATTTGTATTATATCTTGCCACTTTGGTAAAAGCCCAGGAGTAATTGATTGTTTAACGGCATGTACACCTTGGGAGAGGCTCATGTCACTGGCTTTTTGTGGCAACATGATCATGAGCAAACCGAAATGAAATAGCTGGAGAACGATGCGTTGAATGAATTCTCTTTCTGAATTGAAAAAGCCACTATTTATTAAATCCTTCTATGGTTTGACCCAGTCAAACTTGTCCTTTAGGTACAGGCTTGCGCGGATATCCCCCGATCTCGCATGACCTTCAAAAAGCTCAACTCTAGCAGCTCTCCCGCAAAGGCGACCAAGCTTGCCACTCTCTTCGGCCGAGGTGACCTCCTGATAGGTGACGGTACGGAGAAACTTGCCCACCCATAGCCCTCCAGTGTACCTAGCAGCATGCTTGGTAGGCAGAACATGGTTGGTTCCGATGCACTATAAGAAAGACATTAGTATGATAAGAGAGTAGTTGAAGAGTCTGCTCACCTTGTCACCGAACGAGACGCAAGTCATAGGTCCGAGAAAAAGAGCGCCATAATGCTGCATCTTAGTAAGGGCGTCTCGGGGGTTTGCTGTGAGGATTTGGACATGCTCTGAGGCGAACTCATCGGCAACTTGATAAGCCTCGTCGATGGTGTCAGTGACAATCACTTCACCAAAGTTCTGCCATGAAACGCTAGCCACCGCTGCCGTCTTCAGAGTGGCCAACTGTTGGTCACAGTACTCCATAGTACGCTTGGCTAGATCCTCCGAGGTAGTTATCAAAACAGCTGGCGTGTCCGGCCCGTGCTCGGCTTGGCTGAGGAGATCCGTGGCGACCATATACGGATCAGCCGTCTCGTCAGCGACAATCAACACCTCAGTTGGCCCAGCGAAGAGGTCGATTCCAATCTCGCCAAACAACTGCCTCTTGGCTTCAGCAACAAAGGCATTTCCCGGGCCTGCGATAAAGTCCACTTTTGGGATTGTCTCAGTTCCGACGGCCATGGCTGCAATAGCCTGAATGCCCCCGAGGATGAAAATCTGGTCTGCTCCTGCGAGATGCATGGCAGCGACTGTTGCCAAAGGAAGCTTGCCTGCGGCTGGGGGCGTACAGGCTACGACGTTTCTCACACCAGCCACCTTCGCTGTCAGGATGGTCATGTGTGCAGAAGCGAGCAATGGATACCGCCCGCCCGGGATATATCTGTATCAACAGTCAGCCCCAATAAAACCTTGATGAGCGACTGGACGGCCAAGAGGACTTACGCGCCAACTGAGTCGATTGGATTGTTCTTTTGGCCCAGAAAGACGCCAGGGGCCATTTCCAGTTCAAACTCCTTCAGTGAGTCCTTCTGGGCCTCAGCAAACTTCCGCACATTTGCCTGAACCGTTTTGATGTCTTGGATCACTTGCTCCGGGAGCTCGACCATGACTTGCTCGATATCCTCCTTGGATAGCTCGAAGCTGACAGGAGACCATTTGTCGAACTGCTCGCTGTATCGACGAACAGCGCCATCGCCCTGCTGACGAACAGTGTCGATCACTCCTTTCACTATTCCGGCTACATCAACCGGTGATCCGTTTGTTTTGGCACTGGATGCTCCAGAAGCAGCGGGTCGCTTAAGGTGTGTACGGGTCATGATGGATTTGGCGTGACAAGAAGGTGACTAGCTATATTAGGGAGTTCTTGTGAATTTACAGGACGTTATTGTATGGACAAGGATACAGGATTGTCTTCTTTTATTATTATTACCTATTGTCATCAACTTCAGGCCTGCCTGTATCTTGTCGACCCGTCGCTGTGTCGCTCAGGTCTACCGGAGCGCTACAGTAGCTATGTGCGGCCTGGTCGGCTGTGAGGGGGAGGGGATCGGAAATGTGGGCGGCCCTCCTCCGCTGCACCAGCACCAGTGGGCCACTCGTCAACCAACCCAGTTTCATCCAGTGACTTCAGCAGTGAGATTAGATAATGACTGTAAGCAACAGTCATAGAGTAGGGACTACACACATGTCGGCCTGCATGGCAAGATCCTGCCTTGGAGTGAGAAGATGGTGTGTCTCGAGATGTAGACAGCTATTGGGCAGCGGTTATTGTGAAACCCCTTTCGATTCGGGCCAAAGTACAGTGGCCATCAACTACATACCCAATGTAATGGTTCAACAATTTGTATACTCGTTGTGATTGGCAGCCATGACACCAAAAAAGACAGTTATCACACATCAACAACATCTCAACAACTCAGCACTGTATAAGACCGAACCCTATCAAATCTTCAATTCCAAATGTAAACTTCAGTAGGAGAACGGCAACCATGTTTAAACAAGCCAGTTTTCCTCTTCGTCTACGCTTATCCTGCCTTCGATCTCGACTACATCTTCAACACCCTGGGATCAACGACCTCTATCCATAAGGTTATTTCTGTCCTCCTCAAAGAGTGAAGCCTGCATCAATAATAGCATTCTGACCGGTCACTGACTTGGATACCACAAAGATTTTAACTTGCTGTACAACATCCTCTACTGTAGCAAATCGGCCCAGCCTGTTGGATTTCCGAGCAAGTTCAAGCCTCTCAGGTGGGAACGAAAGACCCCATTCCTAGATAAATGAGTAAGGGCGTCTATAACTTGTAACATGACCGAACTGACCGTGAGTAGAATTCCAGGGGATATGGTGTTGACTCTAATCGATGGAGCTGCCAGGGTAGCGAGACACTTGCCAAGGTGAATCTGTGCCGATTTCGTGACTGCGTAAGGCTGTGGCAGAGTACCAGGACGAATCAGCCATTCATCACCTAGCAATTGAGAACTGGGGAAATTTACCACACTGCTCCCACTGGGTTTGATTCCTGCCAAACTAGCTGTGCTTACAAACGCCGCCGCCCCAGGGTCTCGCAAGTTGCTTTCCTCGAGATACTTCTTCGCCGCATGAAAGAGCCATAGATGGCTTTTCACGTTGGCAGTGAAGCAGCGGTCCCAATCGTCCTCGTCAATGTTGTCCTCCAAGTCTGAGAAGTTACGCATCCGAGTCCATCCAACGTTGGAGATGACGATGTCTAGACGACCTCCAAATCTAGCGGCTGCATCTGTGACGAGAGATTTGACTTGAGATTTTTCACACATGTCGGCTTGTATTGTTTGAATTGATACTTGACCTTTGATGTGCGTTGCATCAAGTTCGTTTTGTATGCTTTTAGCAAGGTGCTCTGCCCGCGATGCATTACTGTTGAAGTTGATAACCACATTCATGCCGAGATCAACTGCTAACATGCGGGCAATGGCGGCGCCGAGCCCACTGCTGGCAGCTGTGACGAGTGCGACTTTTGCTTGAGACATGATAGTGCTTTGAAGACTCTCGTGGAAGTTCTGTAGAGGGGAAAGAGGCTGATGTTGTTATGGACTGTGATTTGCCTTCCGACTGATTATGTAGTCTAGTCTGGCCTGACACTTGTTGCCCCTAACTAAAATTTCCTCCACTCCCATTCCGAGTATTTACTCCCAAGCCTCCTCTTCGCAGGTGGGCCCGAAGAGTGGGAATTGCTCCCCACGTCGGACGGTTGACGAGAGCGTCTGCCACTATCGCATAGGGTCTAGTCCAATAGACGTTTTTCTAGACTTTCAACCCTGATTAACTAACCGTAGTTATATGCCTAAGCAACAGTACTTAATATTCATCAACTAAGTATATGAATTTCTATTTAGCAACCGTCAAATCTTAGATATCTCCAACCACAAATTCTAAATCAACTCCTTCTCCCTTAGCCACGGCGAAAACGCCTATGACTGGACGTACAAAGTCAAACCCCGTCATATCCAGGCTGTCGATGGTATCGAGACGTCACCGCTTAGTCTCGTCACCGCGTGGCGAGATACTGTAGATGAGCCGGTATCCCTGCTCAGTCTCTTGCCTTAATCACCCAGATGATAAACTGAGAAGGTCTCTAGGTTAGCAAGGCTAAATGATAAATATAAACTGCTCTTGTTCCCAGACTTAAAACGTCGGCCGGTTTATCTCTTCAGTCAATCCTTGGAATTGTCACTTTTCTCGTCCTCCCCGACACCCACCTCAGTCACCAACTCAACCTCTTCATCCACATCAACCTCTTTTTTCTATTCTTCAAACCCAGAAAGGATTTTCCAGGAATTAGAGGCTCAGCTGGAGCTATGGATCGTCGGTTCGGATTCAATTCCGCATACCTGTCCGCCCGGAATTGCGGCACGGCTGTTATGGAGCCCAATGTAAGCTGACGGGACTAAGATGCATTAGTGTCCTGCGCCTTCACTTCCAACGAGGCAGATACCAGATATCTCGGCCCTAGAGTTTCCAATACGACAACTCTCGAGCTTCATTTGCGGCCCTGGAACCAGTAGGGATAATTGCCGGCTTCAGGTGATGCAATAAGATGTGGTAAAGGTAACCAAATCTAGTGAGGCTTCGAGGGCCGTTGATGTGCTTGATCCTTGAACCTCCATCACCAGCCTGGTTGACCACCTAAAGCTCAACCGCATCGTTCAGTTATATTACTTACAACACAACACATGCTCAGTGGTGAGTCTCGTTCCCTGTTTCATCACCTCTTCCCCATTTGACTTCGTCAACATGAGACAAACACATCACCTTTTGCTCGTCAGCTTAGCTGTACTAGCCACGGCTACAGATGTGAGCCTCAAGAGCACGGGTTGTGCTGACGCAGCAGGATTCGAGAGTTGCCAAGGGAGTGCAAACAAGACGACAACAAGCTGCATCAATCAAGCTCATCGAGACGACAGCCAAAAGGAAATACTCGCCTGTGGATGTCAAGACTACGTCAACAACTACAATTGCTACGCGGCCTTCTGTTGGAATAAAGTCTGGCAATGCGACTATCAGGAGTACATCGTGTCTTATCTCCAGAACTGTCCAATCGCGAAACTCCCTATCCCATACTTTCCCGCTCCGAATCGCGCCCCCAACTCATGTTCGTGCAATCTTGGCAAGGTTTATCTCGCCGTTCTAGACGCCATCCAACAGACGGAAACGTGTTCAGGCAATTCTGATACAAGCGATCCGGGAAGCAACCTGCAGCGATTGCAAGGCTGCTCCTGTTGTGAAATCAGTGGAGCTCTTTCGAGGCAAGCACGAATTCACTCCGAGTTTCAAGCACTACTAACGCTCGCTAGTATCGTCGAGATCTGTCCTGACACCGACCCCAAGTTCGCCGGACTCGCCGAGGTTTCCAAGCTTGGATCACAATTAAACGTCCAATTCGATACATGCGGAAAGTACATGGATGCCTACGATTGTCGTTCCGAGCTCTAGTTCTCGCTAGATGGCGTTAGCACCTTTTACAAGCCCGATGATTCGATCAAGACCGGTACAGCTACCTTGAGTAACGGACCAGGCACAGTCACGGCTCCAGCAAGCGGCCGAATATTCACATACACCAATGGGGGTGATGGCGTTGTTTATACCATCAAAGCCGCTGGTGATAACCCCGGTTCTGGTAGCAGGGGAGATTCCAGTGGGAGCTAGTCGACTACAATCCCCACCGAAAGCTCCTCAGTGAGTAATGGCAAGGCTACAGAGTCCAGCCCTAAGAATGTAGGAGCGATGCTGGAGACTGGAAATTGCTTGATGCTGGGGGCAATCCTTGTTTCAGTGCTTGCTGTCTGGTGAGCCCATGATGAGGTAGAAAGCCGGTCAGCTAGATCAAGTAGTATTTAATCTTCTCCGTACACTTCATGTTTAGAAATTACGGCCCTACTACTGCCGGTAGCCTCTCAAGGCCCATACACTCTATCCAGTCTCTTTACCAGCGTCTCGCTTCTCCAGATCCAGCAAGCCAGCTCACGTTTTGATGGTGCTGATGACCTGACGAGGATTTACCAAGATATACCACGGATTTATAAAGTTTTCATCTCTCCTTTTGATAGTGACAAGCTCCAGTGCTATGCACCGAGAGTTCAGAACGGCAGTTAATACTAATCAAGGTGAACTCTTGCCATCCGCCACGACACGACTCAACTTGTTGTTTGTATTCCACAGCAAATATCGCCTTTCTAGATAAGTCATAGTACCTTATTTGTAATGATCCCAGTCGCTCCAACTAGACATTTGCAGCTAATCTGTATCCAGAAGGGCTCCAAGTCACGACGATGACCGCCACTTACAGTAGGTAGACCCGCTTCTAAAGAGAGCTGCAGCGAGCCCCCATAACCCCTGAGACCCAACCACCGTGACGGCCAAGTTGCAACCCGTCGAGGATCCTACATGGCCTTCAGGACGGTTCATCTCATCGTCATCTGAATCATCCTCGCCAAACCATTCGTGCTGATAAATCTCTCGCTCGTGAATAGGAAAGCCATCTATCTCTCGCATCCACATACGGTTTGTGTGACAAGCTCAGAATGTCCCTCTCTAGGTCCAGCCGGGTATAGTCAACTGTCATAGCAGCCATGGGGGAACCCGATGCTGGTAGAGAGCGAACTGTTGTGGCCAAGGTCGCTGTCTCTTGGACTTTTTTCTTCCTTCCGGCACAACTCCAGGTGATCTCGGAAAACTTCAACCCGTACCCGCCTGGGCATGCTGTGTGAAGTTGCACATCAAGATCTAAATCATTGACTGCCGTTGAATCGGGCGGCAGATACGGATAGACCGGAGGGTATCTGTACCTGGACGTTCCCTGGACAAGAAATGCCAATGTGAACTCTTCCGCTCGTGAGATCGAGGTGGTGCCTTTCTGCTGGTGAGGTACGGGCTCCTGCACAAAGGACAGGATAGTCCCGGTCCAGAATGCCTCATGAAGGTCAATCCTGTTGAAGCCGAGGAGTCCTCTGAGATCCTTTAAGAACCTCTTATGCAAGCCAGCGACAATAGCATTGTCACAGGAAACTCAAATGGGGGCTTCGAAGGGAGAACATGCGAGCCAGGACATCCAAATCTCCTGCCTGTCCGGACTGAAGGACAGCGATAGTACCTTGAAGCCAGGGGTCGGAGCCATTGCATAGTATACCAGGTTCGTAGAAGATACTCCTGAGAATGGATTTCACGCCGTGGGCGTTGCATGATAATGTTAGGAGTCTATCAAATTGACGGAGGTCCCGTCCTCACATTGGTCCCTCTGGCGCTACGCTCGTGTTGAAGCTAATGCTCAGTGGTGTTGTAGAGCACATACGAGGCACGGGCAATGCGAACCTCTGCCTGTCGAAATTGGCCAAGGGTAGCATCAGCGTTGTCGCAAAAGCCGTAGGGTTTTGGTCGTCAGCAGAATGAAGTGCAGAATACTCAGCAATATATCGAACTGCTGTCTCAAAGGGCGGGCATTGTTGCAGGCTGGGAGTTGTACTTCTCGAGACGCTGGACAGCCGGATAGCTAGGACTGCTTCAAGGGTCGTAGACCAAGGAGACAAGAGCTTAGAGCGTCCGCGTGAGATGAAGGCTTTCCAACCCTGCCCTTGTGAGAGAACAGCCGCCCACCAGCGTGCTGCATCGTCACTAACGGCTCCAAGCTCCACGATCGCTTCTGAATTTCTCGCATGGTAGGACTGGCTGGTCACCCACTCGGCTTGACTATTAGTATACTCAAGTGGCGACGCCTGAGGTATGATAGCGGCCCAGCGAGCCGATAGAGCATAGGCCCATACCAAGGAGAGCATTGTGAGATGATTGTTGTCTTGTTAGAACCACACAGACGGCGGTACGGGCGACTTAGTCGAAATGAACAATGTGGTAGGCCTAGCGACATACGGCATGGTTTGAAAAGGTTGTTCAAAAGACAGCAGGTCACAGAGACCTGCCCCGGGGACCCACGTGGATGAGGCGGTCAGTAGTCCAGAGTTATCGAGTTCAAGTCCGACCGGAAAGTAGGGATGCTGAGGGAAGTGGTGCTCGACCTGCAGACTGGCGGGAGGAAACTCAGGGTCTTCAGATGCTTCCTCCAATAAGGCCGACCAGATGTTGTCGCCATTCTCATAGACTTCTTGATACTCTTTTTCATCGAGCCGCAGCGGATCAGTTGCCATAATTTAAGTAGGGTAAAACATGTCAGATGTTCTATGGGGGTTCTCACGACTTGTGGGCCTAGGTACCTCAACGAATTGGCCAAAACGGGCGGGATTCTTTGCCCTGGTCAAGCCTCGATCGTGACCAGTTGATTCCCGAGCCAGCCACTGTTGCCACTCCCGCTTAGCGAGCTGCCATGCAGAGGCGCCTCAGGCGGGGCGGCGGTAGAGGCCAACCCGCGACTACCTTTAGGCACTTGATCAGCAGGTAGTAACGGAGTCAAACAAAGAAGTTGTAGATGTGCCATGTACCTAGTATGAACGTATTGAAGACAAAGCAGGAGGCTTCAGGGGGCCAATGGAGGATAGCCCGGCCTATTTCCGTGTATGATCCAACTGAGTCAAGAAGGCCAGGGGGCGGTGACTTCAGCCCAACTCTGCAGAAATAACGCTAAATACGGGGAGGCGGGACGGTATCCAGGCCCCCTGAAGGCGCTTGCCATCGTTAGGTATTGGAGGTTATGGCGTCCCAGAGAAAGCAAAGGCGACAATTTCAAGCAATGCATTGTAGATAATATGAATCACGATTCATTAGAACATCTTAAGCACAGGCCAAAGTCAAATCTTTCATGATATACTATAGAAGAATGGAATCCAAACGGCGAGTTATCAAAAGAGTGGACTCCAGTACCCAGCACTATCACAAAAGAGGCCGTAGCTTGCATCACAAGCAATTATGCCAAGACCGACACTCATCCAACAGACAAGACCAGACCTCCGGTGAATTTCCCGCCGTTTGTTTAGGCCTTGCGGGCGGGCTCAATGGCGGCAGTACACTTGTAGCAGTCCTCGTCGTACCACAAGCTGGTGCCCTCGGCGATCAACGCGATACCAGCATCCGCGACCGCGACATCGTACTTGTAGCACGTCTTGTCGCCCGGGGTATAGCGGACAGACTCGCAGCTAGGATCGCTGTGGCAGTAGGCAAGACACTCATCCTTGACTCCAGAGGTGATGACCTTGGAATCAAGAGCCTCCACCTCGGTGACCGAGCCGCGCTGGCCGCAGACGGTATGGTCAAGGTTCTCATACTTGCAAGCTCGATCAAAGTAGTGGAAGCTGGACTTTCCGTAGAGCTTCATCTTGGTAACCTCGGAAAAGTAGAAGTAGCAGGTCTTGTACTGGGTGTCGAAGCTGACAGCCTTGCATCCACCTGTGCAGGCCGCAAGGCATTTTCCCATAGTACCCTCCTCCTGGGACTTCTTGTACCACGGGGTATTCGTGGCGGAGACGTAGCCGTTGCCACCACAGACGCTCTCGGTGGTGGTCTCAAAGGTGCAAGCGCGGTCGAAGTAGTTGAAAGTCGACTTTCCGTACAGCTTCATCTTGGTAACCTCGGAAAAGTAGAAGTAGCAGGTCTTATACTGGGTGTCAAAGCTGACAGCCTTGCATCCGCCCGTGCAGGCCGCAATGCAGTTCTCGATGGTACCCTCAGCCTGGGACTTCTTGTACCACGGGGTGTCGGTGGCGGACACATAGCCGTTTCCGCCGCAGACAACGGTGGAGGGGATCTCGTTGAGCTGGCAGGACTCGGCGACGCAGGGGAGGGCGTTGGAGACCGTAGCCAGAGCGGCGGCGAGGGGGATGAAAGAACGCATGGTGATGAGCTGAGTTGGGAGGATAGTTGATATTGAAGCTCGTGTCTTGCCGGATGAAGATGTTGCTGTGTGAGTGCCGATGTCCGATTAAACAAGACATTTACCTTGGTTTATATACTGTTCCGCCATCGCTCCATGATGTTGGCTTCGAAGCATCCAGACTCTTCATGCTTGGCGAATAGAGGCATGGCCGAACGACAACAACTGTCCAAGCCAGGTGAGGCGTAAACTATTGATATATTAATTCAATAGTTTCAATCAAAACCCCGACACGTCAGCGCATATTTCCGCAGTTTGATTCCGCAGTCAACCTCGTTGTGTACTCTTAAAGCCGTCGGAAGAGCCGGAAGGGGGGGGGCTTGATTGACTTTGATGACCCCTTGACTGGTCTTGGCACACTGATAAGAAACCATGCGCCAAGTACGAGACCACAGAGGTGAGTGGCTCGCTTAGCGAAGCCAGGCCTCTTGCAGAATCTGATTCCCCGCGTGGGCGCTGTGATTGGGAACTGCGCCTTCACCCAGCCTTGACAGATTACTTTTCAGTGAGCTTGGCAGGCAATAAGCGTATTCAGCCGCAGGGGCTAAGGCGATACCCCCCCGGCCGACCACCGACGTCCCGGCCGATACCCCGTTTGATTCCTCGTGCTTGATCCAACAAGCGTTGGAAGGTGGAAGCGAGGAGAGCTAGTTATGCAAGCCCTGTGAGCTAGTGCCGTCGAGAAATGACCCGAAAGAGTCGCCTGATGTTAAACAGACGACAAGGCGCCCTTGTAACAATGAGCCTGGCGGAGAGTTGGAAAGTCGCCCTCATCACGATTCTCACTCAGATCTGCTCAGTCGGAAACCAAGACCCGATGAATGACCCATTTTGACTAGCCTGCGAGTGAAAGGGGTGCTGACCCTGATAGCCAGTGGGAGATAGGTATCTTCCTTGTCTCACCAGCGTGCCTGAATGAGGTTAGCCGCTGCAGATCCTGAAATATTTTCACAGTAACCAACCGACTCACTGCCAACAATACCAAGACGCTATTTCTAGATTGAACAGCTCACTGTTTGGGAGTCTGGACCGTGGTTGAGGACCAGCCAAGAGGCGGACGATGCGATGGCACCACTGAAGCTGACCCAAGCGATATACCAGCCAGCCACGGATCGATAATTAAGCTTATTATGAATGGCGGTAAGATGTCATTGTTCTCGATGGGAGCGCGACAGTCAGCTTGGGAGGCTAGAAGCACTAGTCTGTAGGCGTTTCGACCTGAAAGAGAGCGGCTGGGATGCCACCGCGCTGTAACCCCTGAACTCCAAGACGGCCGGTTATCCGGTTGCCACACCTCCAGCGTCCCTCAAAGATTTTGAAGTTCTCGATGTTTTCAAATGATTCATTTCAACAAATCGCTGGATCATGCACCTTGTGTTGTAGCTGTTTAAATCATTCCTGAAGGCCTTGCACGTGTGTATGCCTGTCTCGTTCAAAATCAGGGGCTGGTTCGTGGACTGACCACTAGTTTTCAGAGGGCAACTGGGATCGTAGAGTGAATATTTTGTTAGCTTGTCTTCATGCAGTGCTGTACCAGCCAAACGCTGGTCTGCTCAATCACTTGACTGCTGACACCACCATGGGGCGAACCTGCCTCACCCTTCCATTACCAACACACATTTGAAGCTGCGGATTTCGTTTTCCGCGCCTAACATTACCCCGCAGTCTCCTGACGATGGCTATAGAAAAATTGCCCTGTCACGACCCCCAAGTCACTTGCCGACGTGGCAGCTGAATTGTTCGCTGGAAAGGGACACCTTGCGGTACTGGGCTTCTTTGACCAAGCTCGTTGGACCATGAGAGATGAGGCAACATAATGCAGCTACAGGAGCGCTTTTCGACCATGACACAGAGCGTTTTTGGTCTCCGAGGAGAGAGTAAAGCGTCTTGATGAGACGCCCCTCGACCTGTCAAAACGACCAGTATGTAGCGGTAGGAGGGGGTGGTGGGAGAATTTTCCATACCATAGACCGTCTCACGGCAGCTTCACAGGTTTCGGTTACTCATAGATGAAGAAAAGAAGAGGCCTGCAAGACATCGTGGCCGCAATTCATCACCGCGTCTGTACTCAAATTTCACCTTGTATTTTGGTACAACGTATAATGATTCCATGATGATTCAGGTCGAGAGTGGTTCAGTTTTGTGCATCCAGGACGTGTACCACTTGAACTCTAGCGTAGGTTCGCCCAACCACCATTGAGGCGCATGAGCTCAAGAGTGTGAGCAATCTCGTGGATCTAGACGAGAACGGATAAGTAGATTTGTGCAGATCAGTTACAGCAACGATTCTCAACCCACTGCGTGATTGTTAATATACCCGATAGTAGTTGTAGATCTCATCCGAGCTAGAGAATATACCGCTCACAGGAGAGCTGTTCATTTTGTGCATGGAGGCTCAACGTCATCGTGATATTACAATTGTCTCTTGGCATCTCTTATGGTTCCGCTGGGTGGAGTATTAAACATCATAACGGTACCCCAGCCATATTAGATGAATAGTTTTGTTTCAACTTCTAATATAATTGGCTCTTTGACCATCAATCAATTCATCCATGAGGACATATTTATTTTCTCAATCGCATAAGGGGATTCGGACAACTTCAGGGTAGGGTTCCACCATGGGGTTGGGGGTGGTCTTTAATTGGTGGACTTGAGGCACAAGCTTGATAAGATAAGAGATAAGAGGATCGGAAGATCTATATACCGATCCCGCCTCATCACCCCGCCGACCAGTCATCACAAAGCGCAACGCGCTACCAAGCGCCCAACTCTGGCGTCGATGAATTGTTAGTATTATCGGCCAGTAGGGCAAAATGTCATTTCAGGTTGATGAATTTATCGAGAACTGGCTGAATCAAATTGTTCGTTATTTGCCGTCCCCTCCATCGGTTGTTGCACCCTCGCATGACGAGCAAGGGAGGTCAACAAAGAGGCGCAAGATTAGCTATCTCATCTCACCGTCGCCTTCTTCCGACGACTCAAAGGCTCGGATACAGGTTTCAATAGACCAAAACAATCTGAGAACACCAGATAACTCACCGAAGCGAATGGAGCTTCGTCTCGATGACCAAAAAAACGATGAGCCTTTTGATGCCAACGAGACGCCCCGGCCAGCAAAAGCAGCCTCCAGCACCACCATCTTTAAGAACACTCCCAGTTTGTATTCGTAGAGTAATGCCAGCCAAATTTCGAGACGGAGCTCCCCGATGAGGGCCTTCCCAGTCCAAGGATATAACAACAACCACCGTCTTGATTCTGTGACCATGGACCCGGATAATTGGGATATGCTTTTTGACTTGGTAAATCTCTTGGATGACATGTATGATTTCTCGACAGCGAGGTGCATAATCCCTGATATTCTCAAGGCAAGTACTCTGATCTTGTAGTTTTTTTATATATCCTCACACTAGCTAGAGCGAGATTGGGAAGCAGTCCGTCGATGACCGGTCCCTCCGACGGCTTCGTAACGATGCCTACTATAGTTTGGCGACGGATGGCCTGCCGCCTATGGACATGGCGTCGGCCTCAAGACTCATTCTCACGGCCATGAAGCTTGTTGAACGAGCTGGTCAATGTCATCACTTGCAATACGATGAGGCAGGGTGGAACAACTTGGTGCATACCCCCTTGCTTGACGCCGTGTTCAACAATGAAGACCCAAATGAAACCCAGCTGATTCACTTTTCTCCGTGGTGCGTATCCCAGGCATACGAGACTTTTCAACTTGCAGTCACTAACACAAACAGTATGACGGCATCAGTCAGCTCACGTTTCCATTACTTTCCCATTCCGGCCACCAAGGTAGACTACGTTCTGTATCTGGACGCGGGCGCGGAAGACACACTGTGGTCGAGCCGCCAGTTCGGAACCACGATGACTCTGGCCGGCGTATTCCAGATCATTGCTGGGCTGCGGAGGCTCCGGAGGTGGTCAGTTGAGGTCTTTTGGCCCCGGTACAAGAAGCATGTTCTTCACTTGCATGAAGTAACGCAAGTTGAGTCTGGTAGTCGTTGATGAACAAACTCGCGCCCCTAGAACACCAGAGTTCCTCACGTTGACAACGGTTATGGATACGACAAAAGGGAGCGAGTAAGAAAAGAAAAGATTCACACGGCATTGGCACGGCTACATCCCGAAGAGACTTCGCTGCCTCAGAACGCTCACAATTATGACTTCACAGGCACAAGTACGCACATATACCGAACGGAGGGAGTTCCGTCTTGTCGTCACCGTAAGCGACCACACGGTTACTGCAGGCCATGTAAATTAATTCTCCTCCTCGTTCCTCCTCCACTGGCTAACAACCTCATACAGCCCTTCTTTTGAACCCACGTTACCTGGGAACACAACATAAGTTAACCCTGGCCATTTTGAGGTGGCCTCATCGCATCGCCAGATAGGAACGCCTGGTGCAGCTTGGCCCAGAATCATAGCGCGTTTCATCCTCAAGCCCTTGGTCGCCATGTCGGACGATGTTATGCCTCCCTTCGCGATAATATACCGCGGCTTTTGGTCGAGTTGCTGCAGGAATGACACCAACGCTTTGGCAACTGTCGACCCGATATCCAAGCTCTCAACCGCATCTTGGCCAACAATCAGCTTCCTACTCGTCATTACCAGGACATCCTGACCGCGCTGGATCTCTTCGGAGGCGAGCGCGATGGCACGTTGGATGTCTGCGTTGCCTTCTTCCGGGGATTTCAGCAGCCGTTGCACATCCAGGGTGATGGTTGTGATTCTATCGCCAGCCTTCTCGACGAGTGCCTCCAGTTGCGCCGTCGTCTTAGGCACGTACGATCCAGCGATAATCAAGCCTCCAAGCTTCCCTGATAAGCCCAGTTGCTGGGCAGACAGGGGAGGAATTTGTGAGATACCCAATCGCGACGACACGAAGGCGGCACCTGTGCGGAAGAGGAATCGCTTCCCTAGCTGTGAGGCCTGAAGAAGGGCAGCAACTACGACATCCATATCCTCATCCGCAGCGGCGTTGATAACGAAGACAGCGCGAGACGTCGAGTTATTGAGCCTTTTCATGACTTGCTCGAGGACTGCATCTGGCCCGCCAGTACGAATGGTGTCTAGATCAATTGATGCTATGTCCTGATAGGGAATCTGCCCTTGACTCTTCTCAACAACGTAGTCTCTCAGGTTAGAGCTCTTATACCCGAAAGTGGCGTCTTTTGCGAACGGCGTCTCTGCAGCCGGAATCAACTTGTTATTCTCGCAGACGTAGTGAATATCGCCAATCGTGTATCTTCCGCCCTGGAGGAAGAAGGGGCAGAGGATCCAGGCATCAACAGGTCCAAGCACCTCTTCCACGGCCTCAGGCTCGAGAGGGAAGTGGCCTCTCAAAATAGAGTCACCGCGAAGCACGATTTCATACGGAAGGCCGGTCTGTTGAGATGCAGATTGTAGATTGGTGCAGATTTCTATCATCAGCTCTCGGGCTTGTGGTGGGTGAAGCGCTCGGGAATTGGTCAGGATGAAGAAGCCGCCGCCGGGACCAACGGCTTGCAAAGCAGAAATGATGCTTTGCATATCCCAGACTGTGAGGATGACGACATCGTGGCAGGTCTGAGTTCCTGTGGGATCGTCGTCAAGGATAACCAATAGAGGGGTCTTGGCCGTAGGATTACGAATATTTGATCGAATCTCATGGCGGAGTTTCAGGCTCTCAGGCTTGACTGGAGGTAGTGATGAGAGGGTTGCATCCAGGTCGAGTACCCCTGAAACGGCCATGGTGTCTGAGGGGAATGGGATGCTGGTGGTGGAACAGGGATTTTGAATTGCAGGGATGAGATTGGGTTGAAGAGATATCTCGTAACAACTTTTGAGCAGAGATAGGCTGATGATTGTAGATTGACTGATCTTGCTTGTGAAACTTTGTGGTACATCAAGTACATTTGCGTTGTCATGCTAGACTGCGAGGCCGGCTCTAGAACAGAGGCGCGTTGTTCCGCCAAAGGTGGCGGGCTCGGCCATGGTTCCGATCATGGTTCCGTTCCGGCTTTGAGATTGACCCTTTTTTATTGGTTAGCACGCTGTCTAAACGGTCTTCACCCCGATTGGTTGAATTTACCACGACGAGCCCCCCTTCACCGAGATATTTCCAGGTCAAGGCATCAGCAAGTCGCGCATTCATTATTCGTTCAAGGGACAAGAGATTTCGGCTATTGGTTCAATGAAATAAGAGTGTAATATGCTTGCTAGATGTAACTTAGTAAAGCCATTGAATATTGTGTCGATGTAAACTTGGTCAATTCAATAGCGATCAGCAAAAGAATATTGCGTGACAATATGGAAACAAACACGTAAACGCGTTGACTTCCGGAAACCGCTCGAATTTAGTGATAATAATCTCAAATAAATCACGTCTATCGATTCAAGACGATGTTAAATGCCCTCTCACGCCCTTAGAGATCTAGATGAGGGTCAAGGCTCTGGGGAAGTGCATCTTCTGATCTTGTAGGGTAAATTGAGCCGAGATGACGGTGGGGATGCTGGCAAAGACAAGGCAAGGAATCATCCAATTAGATCCCCCAAATTCAAACCTGACTAATACACACACTTCCCCCCATTCGGTATACCCCATACCCCGTAGTTACCGTACCCCGCATGAGGTCTCCTGTCCTGTATGGTTGGTCATGCGGCTCATCCAGACTTTGTCATCACACATTCAAGTCTCTCTCTGTCTCACTCTCACATCACCAATGTCGAAGCGCTCCAGGGGTAACAGTAACCATGAAGTGCCCGAGGCATCCTTTGTACGTCTCCACAAAATTCCTCTGTTCTTGGCTATGGGCTGACTACTGACCTGGGGTAGAACGTCCCAAAGAGGGTGGCGATAGGGGCACATTATGATCAGCCGGTGGCGCATATCTCGAGGAATATCCGGGCATGCACGACCTGCCGCAAGCACAAGGTAAGTCAATGTTATCTCTTGATAGAGAAAGACCTCTATTAACGCTTTTAACAGATTAAATGTCTTATGGACGATACTGGACCACCGTGTCGAAGGTGCACTGACAAGAAGCTCACTTGTGTTGTTAGCAAGAACCTTCAGACCATCATCGACGAAAAGACAGAGTGAGATCGATCATAATTCTTTAGTTATGAAGATTATTCCTGACCTGATAAACGTAGACTATCAGAGGCGGTATTAGCGGACTTGGAGTTCCTCCACTCAGCCGTTAAAGAAATGAGAAGCGTCGCTGGGATGCCCGACCTCCCACCGCTTCGAATCTCGCTCCTCCCAGAGGGGCGAGACTCGTCAACGTCGCAACCACCCATCACTAACTTCCAGTATGCTTTGGATGAAGTCAATGGGCCATCTTGTGACAACTCGCCCAAGCTCACGCCAGAGGACGACAGGCTGCCACATGCCCCTATACATTCTCTATATGCGTTGACTAAGATGAGGGCGTTGCGCTCGCCTGAGAATCCCAAGGACGGTCAAAGCAAGCCAATCGACGACTTCATCTCTCGAGGATCCATTCAACAAGCCGATGCAGAGCGTCTGTTCGCGCTATACCGCGATCGACTTGATGGCTTCATCTACTCTATCGGATGCAGATACCAGTCCCTGGACGAGCTACGTCGGAAAAGCTCCATCCTTTCCGCTGCGACATTGACGGTCGCCGCCTTGCATGATCCAGACGCCGACAAGGTCTATGGAATCTGCAGCTCCGAGTTGCGCAGGTTAACCGAGAAGTCAATGCTTCAAAGGTCAGGGGATCGGGACTATTTTAGAGCCCTCAGTATCGCATCATACTGGCTAAGTGATCTATCGTGGACGCTTTCAGGACACGCTATCCGCCGAGCTACAGAATGTAACGTGCACAACAGTTTCAGCCGGGCTATCAAGGAACGGACGGAAGATGCCATCGACTACGCCCGCATCTGGTCCATTCTCTTTATATGTGACCAGCATCTTGCCATACTATACGATCGGCCCGCCATTATCCAAGATGAGTGGTCGACGCAGGACTGGGAAGGCTTCTTACAGGCTCCGTTCGCCACAGCCCAGGATGAACGGCTCATGAGCCAGGTCGAGTTGATGGGAGTCGTGAGGAGTATCAGGCAACTGTTTGGCCCAGACAAAGGTGAGGCGATACCTCGGGTATATGCCAGCCAGATAGGCCACTATAACCGGCAACTGGACCAATGGATCGCAAAGTGGACTACGCGGCTTCCAGGTAAGCATCCAGGCTATTAGATCTTGTGCGGGGAAGCTAACCAGGTGTAGAGCAACACCCTGCCATTGGAGGGTTTCCTCGGAAAGGGGCTCTTCTTCACTTCCACTTCGCACAGCTATACCTCTTCTCCCACGTCTTCCGTGGCCAATCAGACGCGATTCCCAGTCATTTTCTTGACTCAGCATCAATGGCTGTCACTGCTGCATCGGCTATAATAGACATGCTGGTGACAGATCCTGACATCTCATCTGGAATCGTCGGCATGCCATCCTATCTCATCTCCATGACGGCCTTCTGCTGCATGTTCCTGGCCAAGGTGGCCCACAAGTACGGCGACAACCTTATAAGACGCGACCAGGCTCGAGATAAGATTACCCAACTGATAGAACATCTCCGTTCGCTGTCAATGGGGAAGTGGCATTTGGCCAGTCTGATGATTGGTGGGCTCGAGAAGGCGTTGACGTTGCTTGCACCTACAAATGGAGTAGATGATGCCATCCTCGATGTCATTCTCAATGGTGACGGTAATCATGGGTTTGGAGATGCAATGAGCGCAGAACATATGCTCCCACGTGTAGATGGAAATCCGTGTCCGACGTGGGATACAACTTTCGGTCTCTCACCAATATTTGGCTTTGATCCAGCATATCTTGATGTTGATGGGTATTTGCAGTCAATAGCCATGTTCCCCAACGGCGAATCGCAGTAATAGTTAGTTCTGTACCGAGATCAATGTTGCTTCAAAAATGGGAATCTCTATTTGTACTTTCTATGCCTTAGTCTGATCAAAAAAATCTACATGCCTTGGATGTTTCTTGGTCGGTACTCGCTCTCAAGATACTCCAATTCCTCGGCCGTGAACTGGATCTTTAGGGCATCTGCGGCCTCCTTGACTCGCTTCTCCGAGTTCAGCCCTAGGATGGGCCAGCAACCCTTGTGTAGCACCCAGGCCGTTGCGACAAGGGCCATGCTGACTCCCTTATCAGCTGCCACCTTTTGCACACGATTCACGATCTCCAGGTTGGCATCGGCGAACCATGCGTCCTTCTTCTTGTCCATCTGGCTTCGCAGGGACTGGCCTTCGGTGTTCCCTTCTGAGGGAAGGGGTTTGGCGAGGAGGCCTCTTGCGATGGGACTCCAGGGGATGACACCAACTCCTGGGAGGTAATAGTCAGCATGAGTTACAATTTCATTGAAATAAGGTGCACGTACCGGTGGCTTCGCAGAAGGGGAGCATCTCACGCTCCTCTTCGCGGTAGAGGAGGTTGTAGAAGGGCTGCATGGAGACAAACTCGGTCCAGCCGTTAGACCGAGCGATGTACTGGAGGCGTGCAAACTCCCACGTGTACATAGATGAGGCGCCGATGTATCGGACCTTGCCGGATTGGACCACGTCGTGCAGGGCCCTCATGATCTCCTCAGGCGGGGTCTCACGGTCCAGACGGTGGATCTGGAGTACGTCTATGAAGAGTAAGCGTTGAAGGTGACTGGGATGATGGGTGTGTTCATACCAATATAGTCTGTGCCAAGTCTTTCCAGGCACTTGTCCACAGCGTGGAAGACGTGCTTCCGGCTCAAGCCCATCTGGTTGACCAAAGGCCCATCGTTGACACTTGCGGGCCTGGAGTCGTCGTCCATAACAGGGTTGAAGATCTTGGACAAGATGACCACCTTTTGTCGGGGAATGTTGAACTTCTTCAGCGCCTTGCCCACAATGACCTCTGACTTGCCGTTCGAGTAGGTGTCGGCCGTGTCCCAGGTGTTGATGCCGCAGTCATACGCCGCCTTGAGCAGCTCGAGTCCTTGCTCCTCATCCAGCGTCCATGGCGAGCTCTCCCAGTTGCTCGAACCAAAGGTCATGCACCCAAGAATGATCTTGGAGATCTTGAGACCGGTGTTGCCAAGGCTAGAGGAGGATCGGGTTAGTGAGGATGCATGGGGAGGTGCTGGATAGGACCATGCTCACCGTGTGTACTCCATTTTAGTCTATTAGCTGGATGTGATGTGATGATGACTACTCCAAATATCTCTACCTGGTATTATTTCGTGCTTTTTATCCTGTCAATCCTCCCCGCTCGACATGTCTCGTCGTCGATGTGACCGAGCAGGGTGAGGTGGGTACCCCCGCATCAACCTCTAGACGAGGCCATCCCCAGGTCTTGTGGAGGGTCGGTCTACCCTCCGGTTGGTTGAGCTTCTGAGGAGAACCTTGTTAACCCCTCCCGAGACTCGGAAACATGTACGCGGTGGATTATTTGGAAAACTGAAGCCTCAAGTCGATCACAAGGTCAGGCTTTTAAAGTGGTTAAAGCCATGCGATCTTCATACTAGTTACGATAAAGCCTGTAACACATGAGAGTCCAAGTTGATCTAAACCCATAGCACGTCATTTTTCCAAACATAGGCCTTCATCAGCACTTGCACACCATGGCACCCAACATTCAGAGCATCCCCATTCCCGCAGCGACAGTTCAGTCCCATGCATCAAACTTGCTTCAACTGCCAGACAAGACACTACTCTGCACCTGGTTCGGTGGCTCGCAAGAGGGTCTTCCCGATATCAGCATCTGGCTCTCTCGTCTAGAGCCGGGTTCATCGTCCTGGACCTCTCCCAAGAAGATTTCATACGACGAGAATCGAAGTTGCCAGAACCCTGTTCTCTTCAGAGCGCCAGACAGCGGCGAGATATGGCTACTTCATACCTCACAAGATGCTGGAAATCAAGACGGGTGCTACATCTTGGTTCGCAAGTCATCTGATGGAGGTATCACCTGGTCTGAGGCTGATCAGCTTCTCTCGGGAAAGATGGGCATTTTTACTCGTCAGCCCATTGTTGTGCTAAAGGACGGGACTTGGGTCTTGCCAGTCTTCTACTGCCGAGGTACGCCTGGTCACCGGTGGATCGGAAACGACGACATCTCGGGACTCTTTTACACACAAGATGGCGGCAAAACATGGATCGAGAAGCAGTTCCTAGAGAGTTCTGGCGCAGTGCACATGAACATAGTGCCTAAAGCTTCAGAACAGTCTCCTTGGGTTGCTTTCTACCGCAGCCGCTGGGCGGACAATGTCTACCGCTCAACTTCCATCAATGGCCTTGACTGGGCAAAGCCAGAGGCTCTCACTCTACCAAACCCCAACAGTGGCATCTGCGCTGCCCGCCTTCGTTCCGGCAAGTTGGTCATTGTGTTCAACCGATCCGCTGCTTCTCCCAACTCATTGAGACGGGAAGGGCTCTACGACGATATCACTCCTGAAGATGATAAGAGACCAAACCAGGTTGCTGTTGGCCAGAAGAGTGCGATATGGGGAACTCCTCGAAAGACGCTCACAGTCGGCGTGTCAGATGATGATGGTCTGACTTGGACTGAGCGTGTGTTAGAGGACGGTGATGGGTTCTGCGGGACGAACAGTTCCACGGGGAAAGAGAATAGGGAGCTGAGCTATCCGAGTATTCTTGTACAAGACGGGGACGGCCCAGAAGTTACGCATATCGCGTTTACCTTTCACCGGCAGTTTATCAAGTATGTCAGGATAGAAGACATCGAGGAGTGGGTGAAAGGTTAGAGCTGTAGTTTTTTATGTACCAGATGAGCCATGGCCGACGAAAAAAATAAAGGCTACTTGTTTTGATATAACAATGCTGGAAGTATCTCTATTCAAGGCCGCGGCTTTTGTCTGGTATGGAATTGTTCATAGGTAGGTAACTACGCAACGAGTGGGTCAAGTGTTGCAATGAGAATAGTTGCCTCCGCCATCACTGATGACCGCTATTTCCTAACTAGACATTTGACATACAGTAAGTGAGAGTATATGTGGGAATATTATGAGCCGTAAACTGTAGCAAGGCCAGTCGACGTGAAGGTAGGATGAATCCGACGTGCTTCATTGGATGGATGGATCGACATTGCTGGGCTAGAGTGGTCAAACCTAGCCAATCGGCCACAAGACCGTAACCTGCGATATCGGGTCCAGGGATCGCAAGCCGTCGGCCGAGATGAATGACTAGAGCCGTCCATATTCCTAGGCTACTTGTAACAAAATATCCTGGTTAAAAACGCAAGAAGTATATACGGCAATCCTCCAACAACTGTCACCCGTTATCAAGCACCTAATCACTTTGACATCATCTTATCAACTGCATTAGTCTGTCCCAAACATGGCACAACACATCCTCATCACCGGCGCCGGCGGCTTCATCGGCCAAGAGCTGATCACATCCCTCGTTGCTAGCTCAAACCCCGGAGACAAATTCACGCTCACCGACATTGCTGCCCCAGCTATTCCTTCCAAAGTGGCTCAAGATGCCAACCGCATCACATCTCTCGCTGCAGATCTCACCGATCCTTCAGCCGTCTCAAAACTCCTCTCTGGATCGTACACCCATGTCTATCTACTCCATGGACTGATGTCTGGCGGTGCTGAGGCAAATCTAGACCTTGGTATGAAGGTCAACTTCGACTCTATCAGGAATGTCCTCGACGAGCTTAGGACTCGGCATCCTGGGACGAAAGTCGTGTTTGCGAGCTCATGCGCCATCTACGGAAAGGCAGAGATTGTGCGCGAGTTTGAGACACTACCGCAACCCAAGAGCTCATATGGCATGGAAAAGATCATGATAGAGCTCTTGTTGAATGACTTCTCTCGTCGTGGTCTTCTTGATGGTCGGATTGTGAGACTTCCAACTGTTGTTGTTCGGCCAGGGGCTCCATCTGCTGCTGCTTCAAGCTTCGCTTCGGGCATTGTTCGCGAATCACTAAAGGGCATAAGAAACACCTTGCCTGTGAGCCGAGATCTCGAGCTTTGGGTATGTAGCCCGGCAACTGTGGTTAAGAACCTTGTCAAGGTCAAAGATATTCCAGCAGAGAAGTTTGGGGATTCACGAGTAGTCAATCTGCCTGGAATCACGGTCACCGTCCAAGAGATTCTAGACGCGCTCAAGGTGGTCGGTGGTGATGAAGCCATTGCTCAAATTGAAGAAAAGAAGGATGCGGCCATTGAAGCGATTGTAGGAAGTTGGCCTGCTAGGTTTGACGTTTCGAGGGCCTATGGGCTTGGCTTGGCAGAGCCAGAGGGGATCTTGGAGACTGTCCAGGCGTTTCATGCAACATTAAGCTAGACGATGAGACTATTCATTAAATCGAGCTGAATTGTATTCAAAGGCATTCGTAATATGCTCTACCCACTGTGTTAGCATTGGAATGTGATGCTATGATGTATTGGAAATGTGGTCTTTATTATAGTTGAAGCCCAGCCCTCGATGGAATAACTGAACCAGAGGATCGTAACATATTCTGCCTGTTGTTTCGTATTAAGCAAGTTGAGTGACGATGAGAGGTGGAGGTGAACACCTCATACCAAAAGAGTTGACTTGTAATTCATACTCAATCTCTATTCAATAAGTATAGAAAGATGAAATTTATTCCTAAATCTCCAAGTGAATTTCGTACATAATGGTGTGTTGCTTGAACAAACGCTTGGCAATGAAATCTAAGGTAAGGGCTCTATCGGTTACAACTTGGACTCTCGTCGTCTCGGGGTTTCTTCCTCGTCAGAAACAACGAGATGGTTCACGTCTAACGTGTTGACTAGACGAGGTCTTGCTTCATCGAGGCTAGTGATACCACATAGCCTCATCGATGTTTCGAGTTCATCCTTCAAAACTTTTGGGCGTTAGTATCATCATGTTTCATAGGTAGTTGCGAATGAGGCCAAACATACTGCGCGATAGATGCTCGGATCCATCTTGACCGAAAATGAGGGAGTATAAGAATGGACGACCGATACCGACAGCCGTTGCTCCAAGGGCGATTGCCTTGAGGATATCAGATCCTCGTTCAAAGCCGCCATCGATGTAAACCTCGAGTTGGTCAAAGACCTCAGGGCAGTTCTTCCGCAGCTCGAGGAGAACTAGAATGCTGGCCTGGGATCTAAGCAAGTTGAGTAGGTCAGCAAATTGCCAATTCCATGGACAGAACTTGACTTACCCATCAAGGGACCGGCCACCGTGATTGCTAAGTAATACGCCCTCCACACCATACTCGACAGCCTTCTTCACATCCTCTGCAGTCTGAACGCCCTTTAGAATAATAGGCACCCCGCCACTCGCCTCGCGGATCCAAGCCAGATCCTCCCAAGAGAGGGACTTGTCAATGTACTGGGCCATTAGCCGGCCGAACCCACTTCCCTTCTTATCCTTGCTGCTTTCTCCTCCACTGATAGCTGACTTAACTGTGCCCTCCTGGGCGGCTCGTTCGTCAGCTTCACGCTTACCGGGGACAGGCGCATCGACTGTCACGAAGATGGCTTTTATGCCGAGCTCACGGACGGACTTGAGAAGCTCCACTGTCTTCTGGTGATCCGTATTGACGTAGAGTTGGAAGAAGAAGGGCTGTGATGGTGGAGCTGCTTTGACAATTGAACGTAGTGAGTACGACGCGTTACTCGAGATCTGATAAATGTTAGGACATTGATCTGAGTATGTATGGAAGCCATTATAGATAGAGTCAAGGCGACTCACACATTGAATGATGCCTTCATTGGCTGCGGCCCGGGAAAGGGCAAGTTCTCCATCTGGATGAGCAAGTCTCCCCATGGCAGCGGGTGCAATGAAGAACGGAGCCGAACATTTGAAACCTAGAATGCTCCTCTCGAGATTGATGTTGGTGACATTTCTCAAGATCCTAGGCCTGATCATGATTCTTCGGACTAGCTCCTTGTTGTTTTTGAGCGTCACCAGATCAGTTGCTGCTGAAGAGTAGAATGCCCATGTCTTGGCCGTGAGACCTTTCTTGGCGGCCTGCTCAAAGTCGGGAGCACTGAGGATGGAGTCAAGAGAGTCGAAGGAACTCTCTGTCTCAGGTGCTGATGAAACCATGACAGTAGTAGCGTCCACTGAAGATGTGGGTTCCTGTTGAGTGGCCTGAGGAGGTGCGTCTGCCGTTGGTGTGTCGAGGTAGCCAATCAATTTATCATCCGAAAGCTCCTCAATAATATCTGGGGCATGCACGCCATCATAGAGTCCTGTGGCATCAGACCCAGCATGTTCAAGAAGGACTGGTAGTGAGTGATGTTAGCACATCAGTCGTTTTTTTGTCGAGACGAAACACTCACTTTCTGGTCCTCCAGGATGCTCATCAATAAAATCGGTAATGTCCCAGACTCTGGAGTGAATAGCGATCCAACAGTCTGTCGATGTGTTGTGCTTTCTGAGGTCATTCAGTGAGATTGTCACCTTGGACCGAGTTGGCACATCCATGGCTGTCTGTCCACAAGTCTTGGTTGCTGCTCTTCTCGAGAGTAGGTACTTGAATAAAGAATGACAATGACTCCTGACAATAAAATCTCCTCTGACTGGTCTAGGGAAAATGGGGGGAAACGGAGTCAGCCTCTCTCTCCCAAAAAAAGAAGAGCAAAAAACAACTAAGAATTCGACCCAAAGTTCAAAGGTGGCCGGCCAAATGGTGCCGGGATCAGCGTTCCATTTGCCCCCCATCCTCAACACATCCAAGTCACGGTCATGTTTCCTATTGGACAATGAGCTTCATCGGTCTTGGTTCCGAAACCACACCCCATACTTTCCCCGCTGATTTTATTGACTAGGTAACTACTGTAGTTCGGCTTGCGTGGATAAACCCTTGCTTCAAACTCGTATTTTATTCCCGCCAGAACAGAAGCAAGAACACCATTTATCACTCGGACATTACTGACCACATTCCCTTCTCTTCACTACTACCCTTGTCTCTATCCATTGTCTTGATCAGCAATCATACACAACAATGAACAGAAGTACCATCCAACCCAAGGCCAAGCCCCTCCCCGCAGGAGTGTACACTCCAGTGGTTACCCTCTACAAGGCCGGCGATGCGAACCAATCCGTGGACCACGAGGCCATGTTCACACAATGCCAGGCCCTGATCAAGGCAGGCATGCACGGTTTGGTGTACCTGGGCACCAATGGCGAGCTCGCTTTGCTCACGCGCGACGAGCGCAAGGCCATCCTCGAGAACGTTTCTCGTGCGGTCTCTGAGACTGGCGGCTCTGGTTATCCTCTCGTGGCCGGCATCTCGGCACAATCCACATACGAGACTATTCTCAATGCCAAGGACGCAGCCAGTGCCGGCGCCAACTTTGCCCTACTCCTGCCGCCAAGCTACTGGGCCAAGGCTCTCCCTTCTCCCGCCCTTCTCGCCTACTTCCGCGAGGTCGCAGACCAGTCTCCTATTCCTATCGTGATATACAACTTCCCCAATGTCACGTCAGGCATTGATCTGGACTCGGATCAGCTGGCTGCTTTGGCCACTCATCCAAATATCTCAGCAGTGAAGCTGACCTGCGGAAACGTAGGCAAGCTTACACGCTTGACGAGTCTCTTCTCCCACGAACAATTCGGTGTCTTTGGTGGAAGCAGCGACTACCTTCTTCCAACGCTACAAGCCGGTGGAAGTGGTTGCGTGACAGGAATGGGCAACGTCTTTCCTTGGTCTACTTCAGCAGTCTACGACCTGTGGAAGGCTGGGAAGGTGGACGAGGCCAAGAAGCTTCAAGATGTGGTGGCTCATGCAGAATGGGCTTGCAAGAAGGGTATCGCCTGTACTAAGTACGGTGCGTGGCATTTCCTCGGTCGTAAGATCGGTGTTGACCAAGAGTCCTCATGGGAGATGCGACGGCCGTACCAGCCGTTGGATGACAAGATGAAGACTTGGAGTCTTGATACTCTGGGAGTTTTGGCGAATATTGAGGAGAAAAGGTCTATATAGATAACTCAACTTGACTAGAAATGGCACCTTTTGACACTTGACTCTTGCGAGATATCATATTTGCTATCTCATTGCCTAGTTATCTGCCACCTCTCTTAATGTGCTAAACTTTGTCTTCTTTTCGCTCCTTAGCTAGCTATCATTACCACGATCAACATTAAATCCGAGTCGCATAGAAGAAGGCAATACCTATACCCACTGATAAAATCCGACGCTCACTGATGCGGTTGGAGAGCTCGGTCCTATAAAGTTATGGGTATTCAAGAGCATGCTTGTGAATGTAGACTCATATATGATGTACGCAAGATTCAAGACACATTTGACTTGCTATAATCTCTACACCCTAAGCACCTCCTGCGTATCCTCGAAAGCCGTGCTGTCTTTCCTTGAACATCAATAAGAACAAATCATCAACTTGAGAGCCACCGTATAACTACTTCAACGCTTCTCAGCTCCTTACAGACTGTATTTAAAGAGCGGGCTGCGGTCACCCATGGATTCAAGCTCCTCGTCCGTGTACTTCTCCCGAATCTCGGCCTCCGTGAACTTAGCCCGCTTCTTGTTCAAAGACATCAGGGCCGTCTCGAGAATGACAGCGCTCGCGATACCACCGATAGCAAAGCCCAAGGATGCGCCATAGCCAGTGGTGTATTTGGGCTTCTCGTTGTCCTTGTAGATGTAGCTGCCATAGATACCGCCAATGGTGCCGGCACAGTTGAGGTACGCAATGCTAATGGCGCGCCTCGTGGGAAGGGGGTTATTGTCGATATTCCACGCGCTGACGCCGGGGAGAATGGGATACATGCCAGCACAGGCAAGACACACGGCGAAGTAGCAGGCGCCAAGGTTCTCTTTGATGAACTCGGCCTTGGCCATCAAGATGGAGAAGGCGATGAGAACACAAGTCTGGGGACCGATGAGGAAGGGCATTCTCCACTTGAACTTGTCTGCGCAGCGGGCCAACAGGTATGAGGAGATTGCGCCACAGAAGTAAGGTGGGATGGTCATGAGCTGGGCGTTGCTAGAGGTAAAGCCCATGCCCTTGGTGATAGAGGGCATGGAGAATTTGAGGCCGTAGTTGGGTGCGGCGTTGGACCAGGAGCAGATGGTAAGGAGATAGACCTTCCAGTCCTTAACGACAGCCCACAAGGCTCCCTTGTCCGTTTTCTCGCGGTACTCGCTCGAGTTTGTGACGCGTCGAGTGGCCTGGCGCAGCACGAGGTATCGCTTCTCCTCATCAGTGAGCCAGCTAGAGAGCTCGGGGGAGTCGACGAGGAGGAACCAGGTAGCGAAGGCGCCAAGGACGGTAAAGATTCCTTCAATGATGAAGATCCACCGCCATCCTTCGATGCCACCGACACCGTCAAGCTTGGCAATGGCATACGCGAACAGGCCAGAAAAGGCTCCACCTGTGGCAGCTGAGGTGTAGAGGATAGCGACTCGGGTCTGCGTCTCGTTGGGGAGGAACCACTTGGAGATGATCAAGATGGCACCGGGGAAGAAGCCGGATCTGGGAGCCTGGTTAGTGTTTGATCGTCCACTGGCATTGGTGATGGTAAAACTCACTCGAACAGGCCTAGAAGAGTGCGGACGGCGAGTAGCTGGCCAAAGTTCTGAATGAAGCCTGTAGAAATGACGATTCCACCCCAGATGATCATGATGGTTGCCATGTACTGGGATGGTTTGCGGAACTTGTCGAGAATCATGTTGCTGGGAACCTCGCCGAGAATGTCTTGGCTATCAGTCAGTCATGTCTGATCCAGAATAGAATTACGTGGTCATGCATACAGGGAATAAAATAAATAGACAGGGCAATGTTGTACTGGTCTCCCGTCATGCCGAGATCAGGAAGCATTCCTTCGATCTTGGCGTTTCCGATATTGGCTTTATCGATATACGCGACGAGGTAGAGGATGACGAGAATGGGCATGAGACGCCACTATTCCACAGTTAGTATTGACTAAGTTCGTTCTCAAGCTAGAAGGAACAGTCAAAACTCACATCAACCTTAGCCAACAGCCTCTTTCTCTTGTCCTCGGGGAAGTTCTGCACAAAGGCGAGTTCCTCATCGGTGAGGCCGCCCCGGTTGGAGACTTCCTCATGGACAACGTCCACCTTGGCGCCAGTCGCCTCCAAGTCCTTCTCGCCAGAGATGTCGCTTCTGCGAGACATTTTGGGAAGATTCCCAGACGCAGGGCTATGAAGTTGTGTGCAGTAGACCCAATGAAGAAGAGTGGAGGGTTGTATTGGAGAAGACCTCTGTTGATGAAGTTCTGTAGAAGTCCATATGGGGGAGCAATCAACATATATGTATCAGATTGTGCTTAAATCAAGGTCAGAGAAGGTGGCGTTTAACGGTGATGAATGGCCACTCTGGGGAAATGGCGGGGGCACTAATTGCCGTCCAACAACGGGGTCTGGGGAACACGACGGGTGCGGGGAACCCTGAAAGATGGCCCGACTCAATGTCACTAGCCCATGACTACTCCCCTTCTCAAGAGAAGAAGCCGTACAACCGTCAGTCAGTCTAGCCAAGTCAGGAACAGGGCATGATAGTCCCCACTGCCGGGATTCGCCAGTGGGAACAATAGCCGATGCACTGGATGCTGGGGTCTCCTCGTGAAGTGTGCTAGGGATGATGACCTTTTGGCGCCTCGGAAACAAGACCGAGGTAGCTATCTGCAGGAAATACCGAAACCTACTATCAAGAACGGGCTAGGGGAAGGTTGAGATTGAGAGCCACGAGTCATGCTGAATTAGACCTTGTACGTACCCCGAGGATGGTCCACCATGTGATAGAGTCTGTTTCTAGAATTCCGCTTCCCAGCACAACAAAGCGCGACGTCCTCTACAAGGGCGACTACGCGATGAAGTCTTTGCTTAATGATGTCGGGTAAAGCA
This sequence comes from Fusarium sp. AF-6, assembly GCA_003947015.1. Lineage (NCBI taxonomy): Eukaryota > Fungi > Ascomycota > Sordariomycetes > Hypocreales > Nectriaceae > Fusarium > Fusarium sp. AF-6. The sequence continues at coordinate 72,097 of NKCJ01000146.1, forward strand.
TAGGCGGAATGTTTTCCGGTTTGTGGAACAAACCTATAGTAGGCTTTCGTAGGAGAAGATGCGTTAAAGCAATCTATGCTTCTCGAGTTTCAGCAGTAAATTGACTTGCCCTACCAGACCAATGTCCGTCCATATTTTACTGACAATGACTTGAAGACTAGAGTTTCTATCCCCAATCCAGTGTATCAAAACAGCACCACGCGAATCGCAATGTCACACCCTTGAATTACATACCATCAGACCTTGTGGCACCAGTCTGAGATGGAGCATTGCGTTCATTTTGTTGACCTTTAGGGTAAGATTGAGTCGTTTGCACAACCTGACCCCTGCGATCAAGGATCTCGGCGAGGGCTAACCTTTCTTCGAGCCTATTCCCAACTTCGAAAGATCCGTCTCGGTGAGACTGCTCTGGTGGGTCTGGCGATAAGGGCGTGAATCTTAACTTTGACTCGTTCGTCCATATATAGGCTGAGTGGAACTACCTGCGGTCCTTCATGTCATGCACAATGTTTAGCAGCTTCTTTGTGAAAACTGGTACTGTATTGAATTTGTAGAGTCCCCACAGATCTTCGCTGCTACGCACTTTGTCGTGTACGGGATCCTGGGTCGTGGCGTGAACAGTTTGAAGTGTCTTGACGGGTTTGGTAACGGCTTTATCGACTACTTTCGAGACAGGATTGTCCAGGTACCCGTACCCATTGTAGAAAGCACCAACATAGCTGACACACCTTGTTGTTAACAGTATCACCCAACGCTTGTTGGCGTGTTATATGCAATGAATTTCGGTTACATCAACAGCAAGAATTCATATAACTGCAGTGCCAAGGGTAATTTATACCAGGACTTAGTCGGCGCCTCTATGCAGTTGTAATCGGCTGATTCATTGTGATGTTGTTAGTATCAAGGACGTCTCCAAAGGGAATCATCGGGCACAGTATCGAAGAAAATGAGAACTAATACATGGTAATATGGAAACCTAATACTACAAGCCGTGATTATATTACATTAACCACGTACGGGAGCTATCCTAACCAAGTTTTCAGTTCCTTAACTGCACCGGGCTGCTTAATTTCTGCTCACGCCCCTCATATGCTGTTAACGCTCAGCAGGCATGGCAAGCAAACGTTAACAATCTCGGCAGCGTGGGCTCCCGCGACGTCTACAATTTTATGCCATAGGCTATATCTCTAGTCCCTCTCCTGCTTCTTTTCTTTTTAGCATCCCGCTATAGTTAGGTTAAATAGTGTTTTCGGTAAAGGAGGTCGAGTAAGAGGCTTATGTGGCGTGTGAGTTAATGCCTTGTTCAAAAATCTGATGAACAAGAGGGTTTTTCATCATCGTGATCTAGAAGTTCCTTGTTATAAAAGTCAATACCTAGGTCTATGACAAGATTGATAGGTTAGCTGTAGAACTTCCGAATCTCTCACCGAAAGCCTCTGATTTGATAAATTGCACCCGGGTTCCTGGAGAAGCCAGCTGTGGAATCCACAACCAAGATAGTTGCGGCCATCACCATGTTTTCCGCGATCATTGGGAAAGCTCGCAGCCCTTTCACGGTAGACCGTGACGTGTTTGAACTGGGAGAAATTTTATTACGTATTTGACGTAGTGACAAGGGATCGGACGACATGATCTTCAAGCTTAATGAGGATGGATACAGGGTGATCTCCCGACTGACAACCATCGCTATCAACTTAAAGGGCACGAAGAACAGTAAGGGGCGAGATAAAGACAACAAAGATGGATCTACCTTATCCCCGTGAATACATTGGACGTGTATTTGAAGACGATGACTGCCTTATTGATCGTTGACGTGGCCAATCTAAATGCAATGGTTCGTCCCCTCGATCTCGCCGCCAAGAGTTGCCTATTCAGCAAGGGCCGTTGCAGGGAGAATAGATAAGATATCCATCCCTACTATTCATCGACGGTGAGCTAAGTTTGAATCTCTTGGATCATGTAGCCCGTGGGGGTATCACTTAAATTCAGCCCGTAATATTGACGACACAGCAAAGGCTAGCTGGACTCGCGTAGGCTGCGGAGCGTGAACTTTGCAAATGCTGAAGTCGAGAAATAGAACACATGTCATGTTGCTTGAGTTTGTGCTCGTTTCTAAGTTATGAAGCACCTGTCGCTCAATTAAGCCACTCGGTTGCACATGCTGCTTTCCGAGGGTGCCGGTCTACAGGCTGGACCTCAACCAACAGTTCGAAGAATTCCTACCTGCCAATTGCGGATCAGGTGGGATGGTTTGTCTTCCGTTGCATTGCACTGACAAGGGTGCAATGAACGGCTCGTATCCAATTCGTGGGTCATATGTGGTTGGTTCCGTCATGTACCCAGTCAATGGGCAAGGTTTTCAATGCGAGCATCTCTTTCGGGAACTGCATGGTGTGATGGGATGATGGAGTGAGGGGTGCCGCCGCGCAATTGATAAACAGCTCAGGTAACCCGTCCAAGCTGCGCTGCTCTCACCATCGTCAGTAATCATGGGTGATAATCAGTTTCAAGAACCCACCGAGGGAGGACAGCCTCGTGCTACGCAGGCTGGACATCAGGAGCCCGATGACCCCGTCGAAGTTGACGTGAGGGATGATTATAGGCCAAGCTATGTGCATTTGCTGATGCTGACTGAAGGACAATCCCCACGAGGAAGACTCTAGCTACGGCGACTCGTGAGTACAGGCTGACAGCCTGAAAAGCCTTTGCTTATTGATTCTAGCGAGGCTTCCAGCAGCTATTTGTCATCTTTGAAGTCCAGCATTTTCAACTACAAGTGAGTCAATGTCATGCATTTTCTTCCAACTCCGTTTCAGCCTTACTGACGAAATCTAGATACGAAGAAAGTCAAGTCGCAACAGCCTATATTAATCTTGACGTTAACAAACTTGTAGAACGGCCGACGTTACCATGCATTCCGCGAGGGAGCCTACCTGGTGGTAATGGCCTCAGACTCTATGAACTCCCCTGTACTGACGTTGTAAGCCCAATGATGACGAAGAACAAGATCGCATGGATCTAGCACATCATATTTATCGACTTCTCATCGGCGGAAAGCTCCATCTTGCACCAATCGGCGAGAACCCTCAGCGGGTTCTTGATCTTGGTACTGGGACTGGTATATGGGCCATGGACTTTGCAGAGTCAGTGAGAGCACCCTGGATTATAGAGAAATAGTTGAAAGGCTAACATTTCTAGTGAATATCCCTCGGCAGATGTTCGAGGCACGGATCTGAGTCCTATTCAACCCAAATGGTCCAAGAAGCTGGCCTAGATACAGACAGACTAATGCTAACGGCGAGCATAGGACTCCTCCAAATTGCTCTTTTGAAGTTGATGACTTTGAAGCAGATTGGCTTTACCACCGACAATTCGACTTCATTCATGGTCGCGAGCTGGAGGGATGTCTCTCTAATGACAAGAAGCTATTTAAGCAAGCATACAAACACCTGAGCCCTGGAGGATATATCGAGCTACAAGCTGCGTACCCGCCGCTCAAATCTGACGACGATACAGGAGATAAGGCGACTGATTTTCACAAGTGGGTAAATACCATCTGCGACGCCTCTGCCAAATTTGGCAAACCCTTAACCGGTGCGCCGGAGTGGAGGGCGATGCTAGAAGAGGTCGGGTTCGTCGATGTTCAACAAGAGATTCGCAAGGTCAGTCCCTCTTGAGTTTCAATGAAAAGAGATGCACTAATAATAATAGGTCCCCATGGGTCCGTGGCCAAAAGACCCGAAACTGAAGGAAATCGGCAAGTTCCAAGCGGTTCAGGAAGCTCAGGTCATTGACTCGTACACTCCCGGTCTGTTTGGTCGGGTGCTCGGTTGGAATGAGGAGGAGATCCAGGTCTTTGTTGCAAAGGTTAAGCGTGACTTGAAGGATCCGAATATCCATTTGTACCAGCAGCTTTACTTTATCTGGGGAAGGAAGCCAGAAGCTTAGGCTTTCAGCTTATCCGCCACCTGATTAGTTGGATTGCATTGCGAAACTGGGCTCCCGAAGAAAGGCTGAGGACAGGCTACTTGTTCGTGTCATTCTTCTACTGGGGTTATATATGCTCGGGCACTTATAAGACTGACAATCATGACCGTGCAATTGATAAAGCAATCTAGCCTTGGAAATATCCAGCAGTAAACGAGCAACAAAAAAAGGCAACCACGGAGAAAAATGTAACCTTTCTCATAATTCTCGCAATGAAGCCGGCCAAGGAAATACAACATACCGTGGAGAGCATCCATGGAAGAAACATAGCCCGTGAATCCACCGCTTCGTAAATAATTTCGGGCATTGTCCATATTTCATGTCAGGATCAATACAATCAACCTCGAGAGAAACATGCCTGTCGAGGTCGTTGTAGTCGAAGCCTTCAAAACCCCGTCGCTCAGGTTGAAATGATGTGAACACGTAGCCTGGGTCCAGTTGTTCAAACACCATTGTATCTGAATCCGTGCCTCTTCTAGACCCGACAAGTGGGGAGCGATAACCACTGTCCGGGCTACTTGTGAACCCACTCTCGCCATCACTTTCGCCAGACTCGATGATGAAAATGGCAACACCACGAGGCCCAGGGCCGAGCAAGGTCGCCGTACAGAGGGTTTTGCCTTGACGAACGGCCTCTTCCATCTTAATCGCCATGCGCGTCTGCCATTCCTCAGCGAAGGTTACCGGGTGGCGCAAACCCACGATATCGTGCAGTTTTTCAGAGAGAATGTGAAGGCGGCGTTTTGCAACTCGGAAAGCCAACCATCTCAGTGGCCGGAGCGGTCTGCATCGTTGACCAAATCTGTTTCGCTTTTTCCTTGTATGCCAAAAGACATGGCGACGGAAACCGCGGGTTGAGATCTCTTTGTCTAGTCGCCAGAGATGGCCCTCGGTCATAATACCCTCTTCAGTAAGGGTCACATTAGAAAATCGGCAACCCTTGTTAAATGTGAGCTTGCCTGTAGGCTCTGGGCACTCCAATCCATCAAAGAAGTGCATATGGAGAAGGTCAGTGATAGGGACTACCCTTGCCGCCATAAGCTTTACACCCTCGGCAGGATGGTTAGATAGTATCTCCCCATTCACCAGACAGAGCGCGAGTAAGGATAGACTAAGGCTATTCCCACTTTCTCGAAGCTTCTTGCTGTCTAATCGATTGATATATTGACAACAGTTGGCGATGATAGCCAGACGGTCCCAGTTTCTATCCAGCTCGCGACATATGACATCCTCAATAATTTGCGGGGTCATTGATACCGGCGCCGAATTATCGCTGTCGAGCTCACCGGACTGCAATAAGACGGTATACTTCCCAGCTCTCGAAAGGATGCGGGTCAAGTAAGGTGGAGGTGGTTGATGTCTTTGATAGGCCAGACAAAGTATCGTTGCTTGCTCGTGAAATTTGACAGAGTTGATACAGAGTTCCCCATCCAACGATCCTAGAAGTCGGTGTGGTTTCTTGTCGTTGAGACTCGGAGAATGAGGAATAAGAAGTACCATCTTTGTTTTGGCACGGTAGTTCTCCTGGTAAGTCCAGCCTCGTGAGAACCATATGTCCGATGTCAGGTATTTCAAAAGTCGGAGAGCTCGTAGGGCCCTTTGCAACGATGTTGACGACGAGAGCCAGTATACTTCCTCCCATCTCACCACAAGGTCGCCAGAAAGAATCTCTATAAGCGACTGAAGTTGATCCGAAGTCTTGACTGGTGTCGCCAGTAATGCCACCGGGTATTCGCTCAAGCTGTAGACCCGATCCATTGCCTGCATTGCTATTTCTTTCAATTCTCCCTCTTTTTGATCAATGCAGTGTTTATCGATCCAGAGGTATTTCACACCAACATAATCCATGTACTTTTTCATGCGAAAAAAGACGGTATCTCGTACGCTGGACGGCTCCACTCTTGACGAAGCAACGCTTTCAACCATGTACCCTCCTTGAGGAACGCCTAGTTCTTCTGGAGATGGCTTCCATGTGTATGATAAAGCGACGTATCGAGGTTGCGTGAAGGCATTTAGAGTTCTCAGCCGTAGAGTTGGACGGGTAGAGCGATCACGCCTGCGACTTGTGTCAAGTCGGCTTGGCGGGTCTGTAAAATAGAGGCACTTTAGTTTCTTGATGAAGTCCAAAGACTTCTGCTCTTCCACTTGAGCCTTCTGAATAGTGACTAGTTGCGTTGTAATTCTGTCCTGTGGACACCTTTCGCGGATATGAATGAGCGGCTCGTTCATATCATCAGTCACCTGATGACCGCTGGACATAGGCCGTAGGGTTTCTTGTGGCAAACTTCGCTCCATCTGTGCTGCAGTCGAGAATGTGGGAATATTTGCTTCGGTGCGGCATTCCAAGAACTTATGTGCTTGAGATTTCCAGGATCGTTGTACTGAGATGGCTCTGAAGGAATAAGATGGTCACACTTTAATCAGTCCACAAGCGAAGAACTGCGCCGCATTTTATCAGTTCAGAAACCTGCAGTAACTAATTCTGCACTCCTACACTGCTCGTCTCATTGCTTGGGTAGTGGGGTTCCCAGTCCGGGCTCAACCATTCGGAATACCCAATATCGCTGCAACGTACCAAGGCATGCACGCTGACTCGTATCCAGCCCAGCCGCGGGGTTGAAAAACGCAGAATAATCAGAGAATGTAGCTTATTGCATATGAGACAGGCTGACAAATAACGCCGGTACTTCTCTGATAGGTATGTTGGAGCGTAATGTCCGCAACCACCAACCACCTCATGTGATTCAAGTCAATGTGCACACCAAATAACAAAACACATTCCCGCTTTGGTGTGGCTGCAGGCCTAGCCTTTAGGCAGCAGCCTCTTGGCTTCTGTTGGCATATCACCTAAGCATGAATCTCATGTTCGCTAATGACTCGAAGCGTTGGGATAATTTAGTGGTATGTCTGGATGCTGCTTCACGTGGCTGGTTTGTTGAACTGGCCCTCCATGATTTGAGGGCCTCTTTGTGGACCAATGGCCACAAGGTGAGTGTAAGTGGTTGCAGCTTTTACAACTCAGCTCCTCTAGGTCCTGGCGAGCTTCTTTCTCTCTAGTCTGTGTCTTTACGAGACGTTTAATCTACATGTGCTTTGCCTTATATCCCCATACACGCCAGGACTTGTGTGATATCTTTGATACGGCCTTGTGACTGGGGTTACTTGACACACGGTGTCTTATAATGGAGCCGGTATGCACTAGATTGGTTCTTTGGTTTCGCTGAGGGTCGGATGGCGGCTTGACTGCTTCAGTGATTATGTATATAAGTAGTTTGGTTCAGTTATTTTCCCTACCTCTATCTCCCCGTTGGAACCATGAGGCCTTGGTTCATATGTTTAAATTCATACGCGTTACGGGTTTGGGATTTGATGCTGATATCTAGATATAAATCTGTGTTTGATATGGGGTCAAGGCCTCTCAAGGAGACGTAACTGATGAAAATAACTAACAGCCTGGAAGCCATAGGGCTTATCTAAAAGATGAGAATCATGTCTACCAAGTGAAAACCAATTCACAAGTTTTCTTTAAAGAAGCGGGTAAGTCTATCAAAGGGAATAAGATCCACTCGATCATACAGATCGACATGGCCAGCACCGGGGACCTAGATCAGCTCCTTGGGCTCGGCAGCGCGTCCGTAGGCATGTGCTCTCACCACGAGCGAGTGAGCATGGTCCACCGGGGTAACGAGCAAGGGGCGGG